>JXSR01S074608.1:49606-65968 GCA_000969725.1 Ophiothrix spiculata | reverse complement strand
CATACATTAGATATGCTACAAGGAGCAACATGTACGAGCCGACAACTGGACCCTTTTGCCGCGGCGGTACACATATATACGTAGCGAATTACCGGGTCTGTTTTTTTCAGGGTGGGTCTGTTTTTTTAAAACTGGAAGTTCCCCAAAATAAGAGAAAATGGCGATTCGATTGTTACGGTATTCCGTAACATTCGTCAATGTTACGGTCTAGCATTTGATAATGTTACGGTCCAATGTAGCTGAGATGATTATAGCGATCGGAAGTAAGTGCTTGATCGATCGAATGGGTTAGGTAATTATAATAACAATACCGGGGTAGTGATGGAACACGATGATGAATAGGGATTATTTTTGCTTCGTATCTCGTTAGCTATAATCATCTCAGACATTTGTTTGATACGCATTACCTGACCTTGCATGACCTTGAGCATGGGACGTCGCCAGCGACATGGTATGAAAAAGTTACGGTGAACCGTAACAAACAAATGTTACGGCTGTGTGTACCGGGAAAGACTGTTTACATATGTGTAAAAAATCATTCATCTTGAAAGACCCATTAGGTCTTAAAATCTGTGATTCTTGGAGTTGTTGCAAATATGGCCTTTGAGCTCTCAAAGCTCGACATGTAGCAATTGCCAACATTTTTAGCAAGAACCTACGAGAAAATTTCGACTGCTACAAATTCTAGTCATTGGCCATATTTATACATTGTAAGATATAATACTATCTAGGTTAATATTAATAAAATAAAACGGGCCATTCAACAACTGTTCCGATTTGATAAAGAAAACATTGAATGACTTGTAAAATTATTTATGCATGAAAACGACCATCACGCAGAAAAATGAGCTTCAAAACTCATGTAAGCAAACGCAAGCCTGATACTATTCGTATGCTATCCTTACTTATCTGAGCGTGCTGAATGAGTTATTTCTGAAAAGGTTATCTATACAAGTAACAATTTAGTTAAAACAAGGAGTTATATGTTTTAATCTATTAACCAATTGCTAAAGCTAGCCCTTCCTTTTGTCCAGCTGCTGCTTTTGTTAATATTTTGAATCAGCAGAGTGACAGGCAAAACGAAATCCCCCAAAGTAAGTAAATGTGCCCCGTCATATCTTATCTAAAGGTAAGGCAAAACAAAAAAAAAAGTTGTTTGGTTGTCCACCACCGCCCGCCCCTATTTTTCGAAACTGTGAAAAAGTTTTTACTGTACAAAAGTATACTGCGCATATTTTTCAAATTTCCAAAAAAGTTTTTTTTTTCTTTGAGAATTTTGATCTTTTGAAAATATTTGTTAAGTTGTTGTTTTTCATTTTGTTTACATTTTAATTCTATCAAGTAATTTTTCAGTAGAGCAGACTTATTTGCATCTTTATAGAGGCCATAATTTGGTGTAGCTTTGAAAAAAAAATCTAACAAAAAACAATCCGCCGGCCCGCACTTGCTCAAAAAAATTGTGTAGGACAACCGAACAATTTTTTTGGCCTGACTTAAGGTCGGCATAGTAAATTACGAGATACGGGCCATTGAAGCTGAGCATGGTCAAAAAGCACGTTCAAGGTCGAATTTCTAATTTCATCAGAAACGTTACCTTTGAAGTGGATTATATCATATTAATCAGGTTCCAACATCCAAAATAAAATATAAGATAAATGTTTTGAAAACCGAGATAAAAATAATTTCTCCATCCATTTAAGTTTATTTTTTCATAACTATAGTTTTTTGAATCAGCCCAATGCCTTTTACCAAATTGGATGTAACTTTGCAGTCGAACAACCAATAACTAAATGCAAGGTGTCATTTTAAAGCTTAAAATATAACCTTTCAGATGAGACCATAAAACAATTTTCATTTGGGGACCCTTAAGGTATCTTTCGATATGACGGGACACAAATAAGCTTTTAAATATGCGGGAATAAAGTGTCATGAACCTTCATTGAGACACTCAAATTTAGAATACAAATTGCTATCTCAGGTCAAGGCTAATCGTTTTAATACTAATTAGTTCACACAGGTTAAAATAAAATATTAAAATATCATCTACGCTCACGTGTTAAATTAAATCGATCTTTTCATTGGCAGTTGTCACTAAACTGTACTACAAACAGCAAATTTTAGCACAAAGTGTAATCTTAGACTTTAATGTCAGTCATTTATGTCTTTTAATATAAGTGACATTTGCGTAATCTGCTGAATCAATGAAATCCGTTGCATTTCATTTTACATTTCAATATCGTCTACTACTCGCTTAATTCTGTCCTTGCACTGATTAAGATTTTCCTTGACATATACTCGGATTGGTTTCAAAATGAGATTCAACTTACGTACGTGTGTAGTTTATATTTTAGTTTTTCTAATATAACCCTATCGTTGGGAAATGAGCACCCCTTAAAAAATTGTACGGGGATGCTCAAAGTAGACTTCAGAATTTTGACCATCTCTATACCTCAAAAAGCGTGATTTTGTGACCCATATCTATACCATTTTTCTAGAAAAAGCACCCAATTTTGGAAAAAATTGGTGTTTTTTCGGCAAAATTTCCCTAAATACACCCAATTTTGCAATTGGGCGCATTAGGTCTGTGACGAAAACCCACCCATCAATATACCAAAAATAACGAAAATGCACCCCCCAAAACCTTTGAGCACCCCCGTATACCATTTTTCAGTAAGAACCCACCCCGGGATGAGCACCAATGACGATTTGAAAGAGAACATGAATAATAATATCGGTTCATATCGTTTAAGTTAGCAAAAGTAAAATATTAAATCAAAATACCACGGGGTCTTAGGTTATAGGGTAACCACCGAAATCTACATTAACCCAAATGATGTAAAAGAAGCTGCCTATATAGATAATCTGACAGTATCTTTTTGAGAAAAGTGGAAACTAATGCAGTGCTGATAGAAGTATTGTTCTTTGTGGTTTTAACTGTATAATCATGATAATTGATGCTTTCTTGCTTTTACAATAACATTAAGCGAACAATATTACATATTATTCCTTTCAATATTATGTTTAATATAAATTTTTGTTTTATACCAGCGCAAAAAAGTTTTGTTGTCATGCGTTTTAGAATGTTATTAAAAGCACATTTATGTAATAAGGGAATTTGTTTACCGCGAAACTATACTCGCTAATTTGATGGACAACCATATTATTGGAAATGGACTGCGATGACTGTTGAAATCTAATAACGTTATCCACGTAATGCCTGTGCAATAGTGGAATTAAAGATTCTATATTATTTTGATGTGCATTATGGCATTCATCATGTTGAAATTGTACGCTACCAATCAATCATTGACTTCTATTAAAATATGGGTTATTTTCCGTTAAAGGTATACCAAAAACAACGCGGGATTAGATACAAAATATAAAAAATAAGAGTAGTCATTTAAACATAAATTTACTCCGATTATGTTTAAAATATGATTAAAATTGCTCTGCTTCAACAGTTATTTTTACTCAACGTGATCATAACTCTTCTTCCACCAAAATCTAAATGAACGCAAAGAATGTAAACGAAGGTTTACCTAGGCGACAGGTCGGTATCTTTACAGAAGTATGGACACAGATGCTTCCGAGCTTAGTGCTGAAAGAAACATTTTGATAGAACAAATGCAAATGTTAAGGGCTAGTGACAGTTCGTCATTTTTACCATTCATAAATTTCAATATCTTATTGATATGTTGACCTCGAATTTCGAGACAAAGTTATTCAATCAATCAATCAATCAATCAATCAATCAATCAATCATACAAGTACTTGCATAACATGCATACCCCATGAAGTAGTCTTTTCGTACATTGGACCCACGGCTTTACGTGACTGTCCGACCACGGAGCAAATAGAGTAAAGTTTCTTGCCCAAGGAAACAAGGAGACGAAAACCGCCCGGCCCGGGGCTCGAACCCACAATCTCTGCAATAATCCGCTAAAACTCCAATGAGAATAATAAAAAGTTAATCCAATGGTGAAAATTCCAAATGCATATTTTTATCATTCAAAACATATGGAGTAGTGACCAAATATACTTTACATGTCAAGAAAAGACAAAGCTAATTATGGTATTGATCATGACGTAATGCAATCGATCAAATCTGACTGGATCAGAAGACCATTGTCAAATGAAATGTTTGATTTAATATCTGATGATAGCGATTACCAATAAAATCATAAATATGAATTATCAAAATACTGCAGATCATTTAGCACTGCAAAATGTTCCCTGGTGCGAAAATTATTAAACATTTTGCTTAATGGTAAACAGTTTACACCATGGCAAAATTTCATCACCATGAGAAGAAAATACAGTGAAAATTTTACAAAATGCTGAAAATATCATACCATGAGGAATATTTTGAATGAAAATGACTACACAAATGACGAAGTGTTTCTAGCCCTTTATTCATTTTCAAGCTACATAGGATATTAAGGGGTTTTCTCTAAGATGCAAATACTCCATTTATTTTCTTAAAAATTTAGTATTTGGTAGATTTATTTGTGCTGATAACGATTCTAAAATAAAAAAATATAGGTCACCGTGCTCGTTTTTGAGATACAGGCATTTCAAAAAGTACATATTTTCCAAAAAAATCGCCCGCTTAACCATACAAAGTATAGGGAAAACTCCAAAATGTCGATCATTATGTGCTTGTAAAATAGTAAATCCTCCATTTATTTTTTTAATTTTTACATATGTTAAAGCACTTTTTGCGCTCTTCAAAATACTGAAATAAAGAAATATGGTCACCGTGTTAGTTTTCAAGAAAAACGACCAAAACTGGCATTTTTTTGATAAAATTTGATTACTTTGAAGGCACATCTGCGTCTGCATATTTCCCGCGTATATATTACGCAGCTAGGCGGCGCGTGATTAACCAAACGCGTTAGTAAAGCGTGCGTTCAGTGTGCATTGAAATTTGAGCACGCAAAACGGATGCAAACATTTTTTTGATTTCTTGCTATTTATGAAAAAATCGTTTTCCCACAGTCGTAAGCAACTGCATCTCAGAGAAATCCCCTTAAACATTTTGTAGGAAACCTTCTTGTATTACACCAGCGTATAGAACTTTGAAACTTTGTCGTGCGTTTTGAAGTGTTATTAAAAGCACATTCATAGAATGATGAAAAAATGCAACATCACAGAGCAACCTTGAAACTACATGACGGTCATAAGCTAATTTGACAGACAACTGTGATATTATTACAATGTTATTGCAATGAGTTCGGAACATTCCAATATTAAAATCTTAAAAATGTCTATATTTTTGGTAAACATATTGTAAGTCTTTCAAATCAATTTTGAAAGTTAAAATTTTCAATGAAAGTCATTATCTAATATATGACAATAAAGTATCATTATTATTTCACAAAGACATATTCTTTACAGCAGCTTGTTTTGTATGTAACATCATTTTTTTCCTATCATGCTTATGACTTTGTAAAACAGGGAAATTGCTTAGTTTCAGACAGAAAATACAGAATATCCCTTTATTTCATCCTTGATGTCCACACTTACGAGAAGTGTACATTTCTAATTCCTATCTTGAAATCTTATCCAAACTGATGATGTATTGGCTTTTAGAAGCTTGTGCCCATGGTAATATTTTGTTTTGTATAATGTGGCGGCATGATTGATGCTACATGTGTAATGTAAATAGTGGAAATAAAGATTCTATATTATATTGATGTTCATTCATCATGGTGAAATTGTAAGCTACAATCAATCATTGAGTTCCAATAAAAAATGCTGCATTAAAGGTATTCCAATAAAAGCAGCCGGATTAGATACAAAATATCAAAATAAGAGTATTCATTTAAACCTAAAGACTAACGTGTTTAAAATATCACGAGGATTCTTCCACAGATATTTCTATATAATCGAGCGAGAAAAAGTCTCTACATACATAACATATTATAAAAAGGGGAATAGTTGAGTCTTATTCATTTGGACCAATAAAAATAATATTGTCACATCAGCAATAGTATTGGCAATGTTATAGATGATATATTTCTACATATATGCATTAAAGAACTACAATCTTGACCACAAATACTTGGGACACTTTAATGACAATGATATATTTATGAGTGCAATAGAGCGTGGGTTCAAAGTTTGTGAAGATAAGTTTCCCCCCCCCCCCCCCCTAGACTGTATCCTGCGTCGTCGACCGGCCGGGCGCACTGATCACTGCGTTGTGCCCTGTGCTGGCCGGTGACGACTGTAAAAATAATGGTCTTAAAAATGGAGCACTTTAGCTCATTAATATATAATAGTTAGAATGACAATTGCAAAAATGAATAAAACTTATATGAATATTAATGAGTAACTTCCAAATTGCTCGCTCAACAATGAAATTAACCATGAATAATATACAATAATAATTATATGCAAATGAGGTAAACAAACTTTTCTCAAAGAATTTATGAATATCCAAGTTCAGTTTTTTTCCAAGGCGCGTTGGGGTTATTAATAACTCGTTTACGTTACGCCAGCGAGTGATAAATGCGAACATGTTTAAGAGGCTATGTTACCAAAATGAGTAACATTGTGCTCCAAAAAAAAATGCATGTTATTTTGTCAGTCGCCAAATAGCCAGACCGGAACCGGAAGTATGGCGCCCTCAGCTATTTGGCGACTGCGGAGTCAGTCTACTCCCCCCCCCCTTTCCCATACCCAGAACCTCCTTCCATCCAATATTGCGTAGAACACATGCGCACACCGTGTTCTTATATATTGCACGTACAGGGTAGCGGGGAGGTTGAGTGTTCCAATTTTCCCAAGATTGAAGATAAAATACAACATCTACACACCAGTTCATAGCAATTGGTATATTATATAAATATATGATATGATTACGCGATTAAAGTCTTTGGAAAATCATGCACATTAGTAGAATGGCATTTAAATAGCAAGATTTAAAGAGTGCCAATATATAGCTTATATAAATAAAGTAGATATATATATGTAAAGATAACTAATCTATATAGAATCTGAACATTTGATAAGATTTTTAAATCTTAGCAAATGTTCAACTTAAAAATTGAACACGGTAGTCACAAGACTCATCGTACTGATTTAATGATTTATATATCAGTATGAACACTCTTTTTACACATCTTCTTGAAGATATGAGGGCCGCTGTGGCAAAATAATGCAGTTGTCGTCTCCTACTTGAAGCTCATTGTAGCATATTTGATATACTAGTTGTATACATCAGATATATGTGACCCGTCATATCGAAAGGTACCTTAAGGTCGGCAAAATTAAAATTGATTTTTTGGTCTCATCTGAAAGATTATATTTTAAGCTTTAAAATCACACCTTGCTTTTGGTTATTGGATGTTCGATTACAAAGTTACATGCAGATTGGTAAAAGGTATCGGCTGATTCCGAAAACTAAAGTTCTGAGAAAATCAAGTTTAAAGTTTCTGTACTGGTTAAACGTGAACTGATAAAGGATTTTTATCTCGGTTTTTAAAACATTTGTCTTGTGTTTTGGATGTTGGAACCTGATTAATATGATAGAATACACTTCAAAGGTAACGTTTCTGATGAAATTAGAAATTCGACCTTGGACGTGATTTTTGACTATGCTCAGCTTCAATGGCCTGTATCTCGTAATTTACTATGCCGGTATTAAGGTACCTTTCGATATGACGGGTCGCATATATATACGTCTTGGATGCTACAATGAGTAACACGTACGAGCCATCAGATATATGTATACGTCTTGGATGCTACAATGAGTAACACGTACGAGCCGACAACGGCATCCTTTTGCGGTGACGGTGGCCTGAGGTATAAGGAGAGTAGCTGCAGATTTCATAAATTTGTTATGTAGTTCAACTCAACTGATGAATATATTAAAAGTTTCAAGTTAATACCCGCTTCCGGTTTTTTTTACAGACACTTAAAACTTGCTAGTTAAATTCTCTAAAACTTTAAGCTAAGCATTAGATATTGATGGTAATTAACCATTATGATACCAAGTACTCCCGTATATATCTTCTTCATGACGTTATTGGAATCTGCAGCCAAATTCTTTTCATGTTATTTAAGGAGTATAGATAAGTATAATTGACACCTTGTATTTGTTGAATCCGTTAGGTTTAGCGCCTTGGAGAGAGATACTATTAAAGGTCAATGCAAGTTTTTCTATTTTTTCAGTTTTTTAGGTGATAAATCAACTCTTGAAATTGACAAGTTTTAAGTGTCTGCAAAATATGAATGACAACAGGCATTTACTTGAAACCACAGTGCTTGAAACTTCGCAGATATTCATCAATTAAGTTGAATGATAATATCAGATAACTTATTGAACATCCCTCATAATGCAGTAGACGCCATCAGGTATTCACTGAATGCAGCGCTCTAATAAGGAGCATTTGCATAGCGAACCAACGGCGTAGCGTTTCGTCCAAACCAAGGAACAATTAGAGTACAGTTTCTTGCGATATGAAGATCATGCAATATTGTAATCATGCAGTGTTAGTATTTGTTAATCATATAGTTTATGCCGCCTATAGTACACAGCGTACACTTACTTTTTTCCTTTAAAATCTCACAATTGGTTCCCGTATAGGGACCATCGCAGAAGCAAGCGTACCCATCTCCCTGACCATGAAAACACACTCCTCCATTTAGACAAGGCTTCTCAATACATGGGTTACCTGTGAGAAATCAGTTTTGCTGTATTTTTAGCATTTATTTGGATCTCGGATAAGATGAGATGACAACTAAAAGCAAATGTTACAAAAATCATGTTCTTTTGACCGTCCACGGATATGCACGAGCATAGTCTGAACATTTCCATTTGCGGATAAAAGTGTACCTAATCCATCTATACTGCGCACATCCAGATGCATCTAGATAATAAACTGGACTTCAGCAAACCATCACACGAGCGTAAGTGAGTCCTGCGTGTGTACATACGCAAAGTTGCAAAAATATCAAACTTTAGTATCATTCAAAGGTTAGGGATGGCCGGGATCATCCCGGCCATTTTACATATATGGCACGAGCATATAGACTAGAGCACGTCCACACAGACAGAGTGAACGGCCTAGGTGAACGGATGCACTTCATGTTTTGGATTAAAGGAGTAAGACATATCAAACTCATTCTATGGTTGAACGAGTAAGTTGTAGGCAAAAGATATTATTCAGATATTCAACAGTTTGATTATAAATGGTTTGGTTAGGGCATGTAAAGCATTCAATGGTTGGAATAAAGGAGAAAGGCATATCAAACTCATTTGATGGTTAGCATGGTTAGTGTAAAGGAGTAGGCAAATGGCACGTCTGGGAAATTCCACGGGTTGAGTACAAAGGGGTTAGGTGGGGCACGTGAAGTTCTCCATGGTCGTAATAAAGGAGAAATGCATGTCAAACTCATTATATGGTTAGAGTGAAGGAGTAGGCAAAAGACGTCTCGGATATTCCACTGTTTTATGTACAAAGGGTTTGGACATGTATTAGACCTCCATGGCCGGAATAAAAATAGTATGTCAATAATTAAAGTGAAAGAACAGGCAAGATGGACGTCTCCGATATTCTTCGGCTTGTGTACAAAGAGTTTGGGTGGAGTACATCATGCCATTCGTGGTTGGAATTAAGGACAAGCCATTCTATGGTTGGAATAAAGGAGAAGGCAAAAGACAAGTCTCGGATATTCCACGCTTTGTGTATAAAGGGTTTGGGTGGGGCACATAAAGCTATCCATGGTTTGAATAAAGGAGAAACACTTGTCCAAGCCATTCAATAGTTTAAGAGGAGTATACAAGGGGCACGTCTCAAATATTTCACGGTTTGAGTACAAAGGGTTTGGTGGGGTACGTGAAGCCATTCATGGTTGGAATAAAGGAAAAAGTCATCTTTATACTCGTGTTATGGTTAGCATGGTTAGAGAGAAAGAGTAGGCAAAATACGCATAGCGGATATTCCGTTTTTTTACGTATAAAGGGTTAGGATGGGACACGTAAAGAACTCCATGGTCAGAATAGTAGAGAGAAATGCATGTCAAACTATTTCCATGATTAAAGTGAAGGAACAGGTATTAAAGATGGACGTCTTAGATATTCCAAGGTTTGTGTACCAAGGACTTGGGTTGAGTACATCAAGCCATGCATTTTATGGTTGAATGAGAGAAAGGCTTGTCCAAACCATTCTATTGGATAGAGTGGAATAGTTTAGGGCACATACATTGTTACTTACTCAACCCTTTCTATTTCAACTCTATTTCACGGTTTGAGTACAAAGGGTTTGGTGGGGTACGTGTAGCCATTCATGGTTGGAATAAAGGAAAAAGTCATCGTTATACTCGTTCTATGGTTAGACAGATTGAGTAGGCAAAAAACGCGTAGCGGATATTCCGCTTTCTTACGTATAAACATGATAAAGGGTTAGGATGGGACACGTAAAGAACTCCATGGTCAGAATAGTAGAGAGAAATGCATGTCAAACTATTTCCATGATTACAGTGAAGGAATAGGTAAGATGGACGTCTTAGATATTCCAAGGTTTGTGTACAAAGGACTTGGGTTGCGTACATCAAGCCATGCATTCATGGTTGAATGAGAAAAAGGCTTGTCCAAACCATTCTATTGGATAGAGTGAAATAGTTTAGGGCACATACATTGTAACTTACTCAACCCTTCTGTAGGACCAACATAAATGTCACAATTGTCGCCACGGTAGTTTTTAATACATAAACATGTATAACTACCGCCTGTACTTAAACATATAATACATTACAATATAAATCTTAACACATAATATTGGCCATAAGTCAAAAGTGAGTCAAAAAAACTGCAATAGTTAAATGAAACCCATATTTTAAGAACAAGAGATATCATGATCATGAAATGTATATATCTAAATAGATCATAGATTTAGCTTTAAAATGGTGAAAGAATGGGGAAGATTGATGAAGGCGTCGAAGAGATACACTTATTTGAATAGGAAGGCATAAAAACAGTTCTGTCCAAATGTCGTGCATATGTTTTATAAATGGAGGACACAATTATAACATTATCTTCTCTCTTTTGTGTTTGGGTGTCTTTAAAAGGCCGTTTGAGATTGGTGGCCCTGAATATTCAATTTTCGGTTGAACGTGGACAGGGACATATATGGCAGGGGATTTCTTCGCTGCCTCACTTCTGGATCCCTTGCCAATGTCTGACGAGCGCGGTCGACGTTTCTCCTGCTTTTTGCCGTTCGCGGTCTTCCAGGTCTCTCTTTCTTTAGGTTATGGACTGTTCCTGTTCTTTTGAATTTGGCTTAAATTCTATAGATAGCGGATGCACATCACGCGATGGAGGGAATGCATCCTGTTTGAATCTCTGTTTCACTTCTGCATGAGATTTGGTGGTAAAATAAACCTCAGCAATAAGAGCACGTTGCTCGTTTTTAAACTGATCTTGAGGCATTTTGAACAGTGACTGATTAATAAACTCCCCTTCTAAGACAGTACCCTCAAACATGTAATTTCGCACTTGAAAAAATGCCTAAGTTATCTTTTATATGTAAATGATTAATAGATTAAGAAGAGATTTTCACTAGAGCGATGTAAATCGGTTTGTGTTATTATTCCAGAGGTGTTGGCAAGAAATTCAATTCAATATTGGTACTTACTCGTATGACTAGGTATGCTCATTTGGACAGAACCGTTTTCATACCACATTATTCAAATAAGGATATCTTCGCAATTGCTTTATCAATTTTCACAATTCTTTCACCGTTTGAAAGCTTAATTCATGACCTATTTAGAAATTAATATTATTTGTTCGAAATTACTTTTGTTCTTACAATATGGCTTCCATCTAATTATTGCAGTTTTTTTGACTCGCGTGGTATATCATGTCGCCTTGATAGTTGTTTCTTAAGTCATAAGCAATAGTCCAAGGTAGGCTCCACTGGGAGTTTAGAGGGACGTTGTTTTCTTACATATACAATGTGTTCTTTGATTGGACTCTAGTCAATTTAAAGGGTGCTTATTCCAAATCCGATGAGTGCCAAAAAATCTACTCTTGAGGGTTTTTCAGGAAGCGCACAAATTCAAAATGACCGCCATTACTGGGATCAAATTTCAAAGTTGGTCAACTGGTGTTCAAAATCCTTTCAATGTGTTCCCCTCGACACAAGGATGCGGAAAATTTACAGTTTTACCTATCTCCGATGTTCGGATCTTTCGGTCATTCAGTGGTCACCTGGTAAATGTTTATAAGAGTATTTCACAATTTCTAGTTTTTTTGCATCAAAATTGGTCTAGAGGTTGGCTAGAGTGATGGGAAAATTTTGATCTGGAATTTATACCTAAAGGATATCTTTGATCGCAGCGCAACTAGGTATGAAAAAGAAAGTTACAGTTATGAATGTGTCTCCATTTCAAAAACTATAATACATTCTGTAAAATTGTTTTGAAATATTAGTACTAAAATAGACCATTGTCTTTCCATACAGAAAAAATGACAGCTGTGTGATACAAACAATATGGTGAATTTTGTAAATTGTAAATAAAATCAGTTGTGCAAGGACTGCATGATTCCATATCTGTAACATCTTTTGCTTACAAGCAGATAAAAACCCCCATTTTTTTTTTATGTTTAAAGACTAAATCCTGTCCATTTTAATCTAGTAAGGACAGTTTAAGTATTAAGTAAACTTTGGATGTTTGACCTTTATCTCCCATTTTTTATCACCCTTCGTTTGACTATATTATTGTCCACACAAAAGAAAACAGCATAACATAATCACTGTTGTGGCATCAGTAACGATTGCCCAATATCATTTGATTTGACGTCCTAAGGTCTCTTACACAAAGACATTAACGAATTGATCAACATCTTTTGATCAAAGTTCAAAACAACTTGCCACAAGAAGTGTCACATTTTGTTAACAGATCGCTAATCTGTCATGCAGGTAATGCTAAATTTTTCTAGTCTTTTTAACACTTAACGGCATAATGGGGGGGGGGGGTTCCATGCTACCCAACATTTGGTTTTTCGGTTCTCGCATTTTAACGCCGCAATATTCCGGGCTTTTAATTTATGGAATTGTCTAAATAGTAGGTGCGCTTCTTTTGGCGAAAAAAAATTGAGATCGATAGCGTCGTTTTCGAGATAATTAGCATAAATTAGGGGGGTGCGAAAAAAAATGATTTGCCCATAAAACCACCCGGAGTAAATTTTTTCAAATTTTTTTTTCAGCAATGTCAATGTATTCATAATCTTCTAATTTGAGCCAAATTTTATTGGACAATTTCTTCGGGAAGTGGGTTTTTCAAATTTTGCCCAAAATCGAGACGTCGCACGACGAAAATCGGTTATTTGGCCGCCATTTTGAAACGGTACGAAACTTTTTAATTTCTTGTTTCTGAAATATGGTTGTGATAAGTGTACCTATATATGGTGTAAAGATTATTAAAAAAGGGAAAGTGGTTTTTATAAGGGGGGGGGGGTACTATGGAACCCCCCCCCCCTTTATGCACTCACGGAAGTGTGGGGTACCTTATGCAGTTAAGTGTTAAAGAGGAAACACATACGAATTATTCGTTATTTTCATTAACTTTGCGCAACTGATTTTATTTACAATTTACAAAAATGACCATAATTTTTGTATCGGGTCACATATCTGTTATTTTTTTGTTGTGGAAAGTCAATGATCTATTTTACTTATAATTTCAAACAAAAACACAGAATGTATTATACTTTTTGAGATGGAGGCACATTAATGACTGTATATTTCTTTTTGATACACCCTGTATTAAAAAGAGAATGTGATTGTCTCAAAGGCCAAATTTCCTAAAATTACTATTTGGCTTACATAATGATTGAACCATGTCACGGGGATGGCCGAGTCACAGGAATAAACTGACTTAGGTTCAACTCATTTGGTAATAATGAGTATTATTTGGTAACCGTCTAGCTCCCTATTACTTAGGCTCTGATATCAACAGAGTAAGCCAGCAGTAGACAACGTCATGGTCGCAATTATTAACTATAACTCAGATTTCACGAACAGGACACTTTATAAAACAACTCTTTTCGAACTCTATGTTTGTCTGTTAAGTTTATTTCTTTCATATCAAATATTTTAAGAAAGAAGAAAATTCATTAGAAATTTGTATATCGATAGTAGTGGAAACAAATTTACGAAAATGACTGATTAAAAATAAGAAAATGTACAGCAAGAGAGAGTATATAACTAATGACTTTCGCCGTTGCTGTAGTAATAATCTAAGTCATCATCAGAAATTGATATGCTGAAATGTATAAATGGATGCTAATTTAACTATTAATTATTTGTGGTTATTGAATATAAATGAAGATTAAATGAGTTTGAGATTAATTTTATATAGATGATGTGAGATATTGGGTAAAATTTAATTAAACTCAGTGTAAATTACACTACTCAGAAATACTCATTATCATCTGTCGACTTCCGTCAAGATCCATAACATATTTCTTTGCCTACAATCTTGATTACATATTGCATTTTCAAGTTCATTAAAGTTCAAGCTAGTATCTCTACATATGGTATCAGGGCACAATTAAGGTCTAAAGCATCTGTTTGGACATGGAAGTCTCCATGGAAGAAGGTCCGATATGATCTGGGCCTTGGCTCAAAAGCAGTGACCAGCAAACTGGGCTCTCCTCTGTGCCACGGTTGTAGAGATTGGGGTTATATCACCCTAAATCTAATGCTTAGTTGGATATTGTCTCCAGGACATATTTTGGACACGCATTTGTAGCCTGGTGTAGGTGCCATCTAAGCATCTTGGAGCTCTTTCTTTAAAGTCCATGTTTCTTCTAAGATGCTTTCAAAACAGGCCCTCAAGAATTCAATCTTGGTTGCTCTGGTAATATCAGACTTCCCATATGACATCAAGCTTGGTACCGGCTCTCTATGCTTGTTCCTTTCTTGCCAAGAAGTCTTTTTTGCTTAAAATACATGAAATACTATTGCCTATACTGTTTGTCCAAAAACGTCACGCCCCATTTTTGCAATAATCAATGTAATATTGGAAAGCTTGTGATCTAGCTGATCAGTGCAAGATTCATAATAATAGGTTACGAGTTTGAGCTCCATTATAGTCCTTGCGCAAGATATTTGGGCCCGTATGCACAAAGCAGGACTAAAGTTAGTCCCGAACTAATTGAAATCGATTCCTTGAAAATAATATAGAGTTTTGGAATCTGTGATAATCTGTGTCTTTGCTTTAAGATCTATGCTCAATTTTCTTTAATTTTACCGTTTGTCTGTTTTGGGATATTTTCATTTTCATTTTCAAAGGACAAAAATTGGTTTAGTCCGAGAATAACTAAGTAAGTCCCGAACTATACAATTTTTTGTTCTAAAAATAATTTTAATGTTCTAAAACAGACAAATGAATCAAATAATGAAAGTTCAAGTTTAAATCTTTAAAAAAGAACATAAATCATTGTTAGATTTCTCTTAAAAATGGTAATTTTTCAAGTTTTAAATTTCATTTAGTCCGGGGCTCACTTTAGTCTTGTTTTGTGCATACGGGCATTGATGTCATTTCCTTTATTCGACCAAACCGTAATATGCTAGAGATAGAGTTCATTGAAACCGTTAAACTGTATATACATGTATATGTAAAGGGAATACGTGTAAAATACATTATTTTTTAAATGAATAATTAATTAGTACGGTGTGTTCTGTGTGTACAAAACAGAATAAACGTTAGTTTTAGACCAAGTCAATTTTTGTTTTTCTGCAAAATAACTCCAATGTTTTGAAACAAATGGATCAAATTATAAAAAATATATTATTTTAAATCTTTAGATTAGGAAACAAATTATCACATATTTCTTCTAATTATGTTGTTTTGCTCAAGGGATTAAGTTTCCCTTAGTCCGGGACCAACTTAGTTCCTCGTTGTGCATAATTGACCTTCGTGTACTCGCATAATAAAGATATTCTGTTATGAGATCTACTTAAGTCATCCATGACAATTCTACGGATAAAAAGAGAAGGCATCATAAATAAAGTCATTATCACTTTCAAATCCAAGCAATATCTCTACATCATGCAATAACTGTTTTAGGTCTTTCTCCTCCTTTTCTACCTTTCCAAGAAAATGTTCCAAAACGTTTTCCTCCTGTACGTTTATTTTGCAATCCGAATATAATAAAAAGAGTTGCACAATAAGCAAAAATCTCGAAGCACAATAATGCTACTAAGAATTCCCAGCTTTTAAAAAGAGTTATGGTTATACTCAGTTGATGTTGACCTGATTCTAGCGTTGAAACTGTTTCAGTTGATTGCAGTTTTTGGGTAGATGACTGTGTGCTTTTTATACTTGTATGATTAAGGTTTTCTGTGGCTG
>JXSR01S074608.1:29274-46233 GCA_000969725.1 Ophiothrix spiculata | reverse complement strand
GAATTTTTACCCTGAAAATATTGGTGATATCGGTGTTTGACCAAAAATGTCGATTTACTATCAGTATGACCCATGTGTTGCAAAGCAATTTCCAAAGATATGGTTCAAAATATAAATATATTTTAGTTAAAACAGTTTAACTGTAGATTTTGGACTAACTAAAGTGATCCATATGCATGTTTTCTGTAAACTTGTTTTCTTATAAAACAAAGGATCAAAATGGATGGACACATACATGTACTTATTCTATATATATCATGTTAACCTAATTTGAGATCCCGAAATTAATTCAACAAATTGGCTAGCTGTATGTTACTTTTGTTCAAACCATTTGGAGGGTAATAATATCTACCGAAAACAATTCCAGTAAGTCAAAAAAAAAATCAAAAGTCATGATTGTCACGGCACTATTGGCAGGAACTTATAATAGCATTTTTAAAATAAGCTTAAACTGTTTTACCATACCACATAGATGTTGCTTAAAAACATTGTATTTTTGCAAAGTGTCTGTACAAATTACACATTTGTGGTGTTCTTTCATGTTAAATAATTGGGAAAAATCTTTTAAAATAAATCTAGTCGAAAAAAACCCGACCAAAATATACTAATGGTTTTGTTCTCTTTTGTTCCATAGGATATGATTGCTTCATATCTCTTTGATATATTGATTATAGTAAAACAACATTAAATCATGTATACTTTATCATTTTTCATCATGTTTGATTGAAATGCAATTTTTGAATTATATGCATGGTCTTAAAAGTTGACGATCACGCGGCCCTGGTGTAAAACTATCTATTAAACTCACTTTTGAACAATTTCTATTTAACAGACTTTGCTAATTTTGGGGTGTTTTATCCATTGTTGAAACTGAAAAATCTCTAAAAGCAAACTACATCTTTTTAATTTGGAAATGGTCAACAACATTTAACAGCATATATTAACAAACGTCCTATGTTTGAATTTCAAATGTGATGTTCTTAAGTTGTTGCATTTCAAGTTAGATAGTATTTCCAAATTAGGGACGCCCGGCTTGTTTGTACATTCTCTCTTTTTTCCTATGAATTGATCCGCAAGTAGTGTCATCATGCCCTATGGTGCCTATATGAAGTCCATTCGACTATAGTTGATAAGAATCAACTGCCATTACCGCGAGAGCAATAAGACATTTGCTTCCATGGCGACAACATGTGTCAAAGCAATTAAAATTAGTAACCATTGTTACACCGTAATTACCATGATAACCAAGGTTCAGGTGCATTGGTAAATGAACAATATTTTAATAGATAAATTATTTAAAATGCTGTTAAATGACACTGACTGTAATGAGTTTCATCAGTGTATGCTGAAAAGCAAAATTTCGATTTATAGGTTCTTTAAGACATGGCAAGCCGTTTCAGGTCTACTATTAACACAGTAAAATCTAAATTGCTTTGATAAAATCTGTATTACAAAAAACAATTCTGAAGTCCATTTCGGTGGACAATATGTCTTCCTTTCCCGTCAAAGATGGGCAATAATTATTTACATTTTCTGAAAAAAGTTTACTTTTCATCACTTTATAAAAGCAATTTAGATTTTACATGTTTATTATACTAAGTGCGTCTGTACACCGCAAAATGTTACGTATTGCATGGCCTATGCAATGAAGTAAAAGTCTAAGGGTATAACTTAAATAATTTTTTCAACAAGAATCATGGTAAATTTCCCTTTAGCACAAACAGGTAGTTAAACAATATTTTGAAAGTTAAAGGTGCTTTTCAAGTTAAAATAACTTTTAAAATAAAACACCGCCAGAGTTACTAAAATTCTTTGTTCAATCTGTGGAACCCTAGTGTGAACATTTCTGTTGCTAATAGACATTTTTCTTATGAGTATTATGAGAAATAAATCATGGTCTGCAAAATTGATTTCACACGTACGTTGGTCCGTGAAGAAATTAGACGAGGCGTCACTAGACTTCCTCACCAAAGTGAGAACTTCTCACCGACTGAATTTTGTGATATATTGATAATTGGACCATCTAGGTCAAATATCTTATATGTTTATATTCAATTCTTATTCAAGTTCAAATACAAATATACAAAACTTAGAATTTAGGTACAAGGATTAACTTTTACCACATTTATTGGTGAGTAGAACTTCTCATTGAGAACTGGAAGTCTAGTGACGTCAGGCCTTAATTACACGAAAAACTGCATTTATTCTCTGTAAAAAAGGACAAACTGAAATGAAATGTTACGTTTAACATCAATAAATAAAAAATAAAAAATAAAGTCACTGCATAATACTTGAAAGTAAATAAGCATTGGATAAACGTTGTTGTATGCTTAATAAAACAGGTTGTTTCCGTTACGACTTTCAATTACATATATATGCAGCCGATACCCACTGATAAAGCCAACAATCTTTATAGTAATTGGAGAACGTACTTGAAGCTAATATAAAAGTTATTACTTAGTAGTGGGCTTGTATCACTGTAATTGCGTTTCCATTACTCGTTCTATTGATCTGTGTTTACATATTGCATTCGCATACTGCTAAGCCATAAAAACATTATATCAAAATCCACTGAGTGAAATACAATAGCTTTTGCGTTTGTTAATATGAATATATTTTTTTACGTTTGTTGAGGACTTTATTCCAATTCTGTGTGGATCTACTTTGATAAGCATGCACGAATAAAGAGGTCAAGGAATCTTGTCAAATACCGATTTTGTAACCTAAACGAACGATAATTAAGACAACAAGTGCCTGGGCAAATCGCCTGCCCAAGCAATGTAATGAGAATTTCCGTACTAGTTTTCTTTCAATTAAGCTATTTCTGACCATACTATTTGGTAATACCAAAATTATAAAGACTATTTTGCATTCATTCTTTTCATTATAAAGTAGACAACATTGTACCGTTACAGACTATATGCTCTTTATTTAGCTATCACTTGCATAAATAAAGTATACTTGCAATTAAAAGTTTATTAGATGAGTTTCAGCTGTGTTATGCTTTCAATTTACGGTATACTATTTGCTCTTATGCTAGCTGAATAAAATTAACACTTTTCACTATCATCCCACGGATAATATTTGCTTAATACAGACGTCCCTTATGCTAGAGTCACATAAAGGCTGACAAAATACAGAAAACAAAACCCACACAAGTTTTTCGAGTCACACGGCAATACACCTGGAAGTAAACGCTCGTTTGGGCTTTTTTGGTTGTGCCGTAACAGCCTGGCCGACTACTCTTTCAGTATGTGACTTTTCAGACATAAGTCGGCAAATTTCATTTTGCGCTATGTAAAATAGTGAAAATGACCAGTGACCTACTTTACAGCTGGTTTGAGCTAGACGGTCACATGTGTGCTTAAGAACAAGGAACAGTCTACTTTAAACATACTTTATCTATGGGATGATAAAGGGAAAAGGTGAAAATTGTGTTCTTTTAAATGTTTGTTAACAGTATCCTCGGTTCTGATTGACCTTGTGAAATGTATCTTTGTTACCTCATACATACCATTGTAGACGGAAGATTTGATGCATTTACACTTGCTTGGCCTGAAATAAAGGAAGAAAAATAAACAAGTATTTGAGAATCATTCGTTTTTCAAATAATGTTGGGCGAAGTAGTTGACAAGGGAATATTGTGTTATGAATAAATAACCTCGTGCAAAATAATTAGAGAACAGATAATTAATATTTGCAAGGTTTTACAAGTACAAAGATAAAGGTAAAGATAATATATTGTACAACATTTGCAGTTCTTTTGAAATCAAATACATGCATGCAATGCTTAGGTACATATTTATTGTTCAGTAGTAAAAAAAACCCCGTAAGGTAAAAAGTTTTAACCTTATTATAACTTTAACCTGCATTATAAGAATTCTGATTTTGAAAGAAAGAATACGATTTGTTCCTAATAAACTGATAGTAAATCCTAATTATCTGATAGTAAAATCTCAAAATGTTACAGAAAAACAATGGAATGACGGAATTTGCTTGACAACACAATATTTGTTTTAAGGCGTATAGACAGGAGGAAACAAAAATAAGACCAATATTGGTTATTCATTTCCAGTAGCCAATATGGAGAAATATATTCTGACTTATTTTATGCAGACAATCTACAGTACAATGATGGAGTCTTAATTGTCAAGGTCAGTCTTAATTCAACCGCACATTGAATTTGATTCACATTGAACAGCATTATAATAGACAATTTGAAATGTAATGAACGCATCAAGTAACACTCAACATGACATTGATTGCAAAACAAAATACAGACATTAGACGATTGCATACAGTAAATTTAAGTTGCTTCGACAATACAATTCTTTAGGTGTATTGCGATGAATACCGAAACCTGGAAAACATTAATTAAAATGTTTTTAATATGATAACTATCCTGTCTTTTTTCCTTTGCCTTTTCCGAATACTTTCTTTTCCTCCTCTTAGAATACACGTTTTCGTCCCTTTTCTTTTCGATCCGGCGCGGTTTCAACAATTTATCCCTTTTCACCTTCACGCCATCTGTTTGCGTTATTCTCACTATTTATATCTTGACCAATTAGGCTGACATTAATTCAGACGTAACGAAAATTGATTAAATAACTGAAAACATTTTTAAATCTATATTTTGAAAAACATTTTCATGTATTTGTGAGCAATTCCCAAATTGATTATGAATAAAACCAGGTTAACATAAACTGGGTTAATTGTTAGAATATTGTTGAGTTACATATTAGATTTAGATATTCACGGATATTACTTATATTTTGTACTCCTGATTACATTTTTTAATTATCCAACTATGTAACATTTATTTTTCGTCTAACAAACAAACAATTTTTCATTACATTTATCACGTAATAGTTTCCGTTTAGTAAATGTTTTCGGGGACTACAATATTTTTCCCCTTTTATAATTCAATTACAAGTGGTGTTCAATAAGTTAGTGGCCTGAGGTGGAAGGAAACGAGCTATGCATTTTTTCTTAATAAATAATGATAATAATGTAAATCAACTCAATTGATGAATATTTAGAAGTTCAAAGTTAATATCTTTGTTTTATTTTAAAAACAAACCTGTTCGAGGTTTCTAAATTGAAGAATTCAAGGTGCGTTTACACTGTGACGTGGGTACCGACAGAGTGTAACGTATTTGCAACTAAAAAGACTGATAGTAACTATAGTGTGCGTGGCTAGCAGCTTGTGTGAGCGTTAACTAACTTTAACTTACGCTGACGGGCGTTAAATTCAAAACTGCAATTCGCAGGTCTACGTTGCTTGTCGTTACCCCAACTCGTCACAGTGTAAACGCACCTTAAGCATTAAAAAACGATAAAATAACTGTCTTTCTAATATACCAAAAAGTCTTATATCCAACTTTTCCTTGACATTTGAAATCTGCAGCCCAATTATTTTCTTGCTACTTGATAGAGTACTCTTTATTTTAAGTCTTTACAGCCTTTCTTTGTTGACTTGCATGCCAGTTATATTGTTTCTTCAGATACAAACTCAATTCTCAGAAATCTCTAACTGGCAAGTTTCTGAAAAAATATAACGAAAGGAGATGTTTACATGAAACTTTCCAAGTATTCATCAATTGAGTTGAACTACATATCATTTTACTAAAAACTGCACACCTCATCTCCTTCTACACCAGGCCACGAACTTATTGAAGAACCCTCGTCCATAATAGATAAATTGTTTATAAATTAGCGTTCGAAAATGTGACGTTAACAAAACATAGGAAAAATGCTTGAAGCGAATGTTAATTGTTTCTATGCATTTGGATTTTCAATTTATATATAAACAATATTAGAATCGATAGTTAATATCCGTTTTACAATATAGTCGTAAGATATGGTAAAATACCAGAAAAACAAAATTATCTTAATTTTCAATTGTTATTGAAAAAAACTATTAAACCTAAAATGAATCCTTTTGTTCTTGTTTTTTCGATAATTCTAATGATGAAGTACATATTTGAATGTAACAAAAGTGAAAAAAAAAAAATACAGCATGTTGTTGATAATGGCTTCCTCCAGGAGTGCGTCGTGCTCTGAAGCCGCAAAAGAAGTCTTTTTACACCAAGTCGTATTTCTGCTCACAAAGTAAAAACGCATTATGTGTATTGCAGATATATAGCGACTTATTTCTTTTTCCTTGGAGAAATCCTTCACAACGAGCAGAAAACTTATTCTCTTTAATAACTTAAGTCAGTATCTACAATATCGTATGTAAAATGGGAGTCGATTTAAGTGAATAGCACCAGGTTGATAAATAGCATGAATGCCGTAATTGCAAGCCAGTAATCCCTAGAACAACAGGTTTCAAGACCTGATGATGCTTTCAATATGAATGATCTATTAACCAGTCTTTCCCGGTACACACAGCCGTAACATTTGTTTGTTACGGTTCACCGTAACATAATACACTCTTTTACGAATTAATATGTTAACACTTTTTTAGTACCATATTGATACGAAATGCGATGTTAGACGCAAGATTTGTTAAAAAGATTGATACAGTGCCTTCCAATAATGCACTCGAGTATGACAAACCGAAATGGTCGGCTTTGAAGGTTGTGCTCATCAACAATGATCAACAAAGTGGTCAGAATTCCACGTTAAATGAGACCACTTTTAGAGTGGATTTACCATGGAAAAATATCATTTTTAGGTAAGTTTTTCATTGTACATAGATGCTTCATAATGTGATTTGCATATATATACGTAGTGAATTACCGGGCCTGTTTTTTTTTTCAGGGTGGGTCTCTTTTTTGAAAATTGGAAGTTCCCGAAGGCAAGAGAAAATGGCGATTCGATTGTTACGGTATTTCGTAACATTGTCAATGTCACGGTCTAGCCGTAACATTTGATAATGTTACAGTCCAATGTAACATTTAGCTGAGATGATTATAGCGATCTTAAACGGAAGTAAGTGCTTGATCGATCGAATAGGTTAGATAATTATAAAAACAATACCGGGGTAGTGGTGGAACACGATGATGAATAAGGATTATTTTTGCTTCGTTAGATATAATCATCTCAGACATTTGTTTAATACACATTACCTGACCTTACGCGACCTTAAGCATGGGACGTCGCCAGCGACAGGGTATGAAAAAGTTACGGTGAACCGTAACAAACAAATGTTACGGCTGTGTGTACCGGGAAAGACTGTTTACATATGTGTAAAAATCATTAATCTTGAAAGACCCATTAGGTCTTAAAATCTGTTATTCTTGGAGTTGTTGCAAATATGGCCTTTGTGCTCTCAAAGCTCGACATGTAGCAATTGCCAACATTTTTAGCAAGAACCTACGAGAAAATTTCAACTGCTATAAATTCTAGTCATTGGCCATATTTATACACTGTAAGACAACATACTATGTGGGTTAATATTAATAAAATAAACGGGCCATTCAAAAAATGTTTCGATTTAATAAAGAAAACATTGAATGACTTGTAAAATTATTTATGCGTGAAAACGACCATCACGCATAAAAATGAGCTTCGAAACTCATGTAAGTAAACGCAAGCCTGATACTATTCGCATGCTATCCGTTTTGTCTGAGCGTGCTGAATGAGTAATTTCTGAAAAGGTTATTTATACAAGTAATAATTTAGTTAAAACAAGGAGTGTTATGTTTTAATCTATTAACCAATTGCTAAAGCTAGCCCTTTTCCTTTTGTCCAGCTGCTGCTTTTGTTAATATTGTGAATCAGCAGAGTGACAGGCAAAACGAAATCCCCCAAAGTAAGTAAATGTGCCCCGTCATATCATATCTAAAGGTAAGGCAAAAAAAAAGTTGTTTGGTTGTCCACCACCGCCCACCCCTATTTTTCGAAACTGTGAAAAAGTTTTTACTGTACAAAAGTATACTGCGCCTATTTTTCAGATTTTTTTCTTTGAGAATTTTGATCTTTTGAAAATATTTGTTAAGTTGTTGTTTTTCATTTTGTTTACATTTTAATTGTATCAAGAGATTTTTCAGTAGAGCAGACTTATCTGCATCTTTATAGAGGCCATAATTTGGCGTAGCTTTGGAAAAAAATCCGCCCGTCCGCACTTGCTCAAAAAAAGTTGTGTAGGACAACCGAACAATTTTTTTTGGCCTGACTTAAGGTCGGCATAGTAAATTGCGAGATACGGGCCATTGAAGCTGAGCATAAAAGCACGTTCAAGGTCGAATTTCTAATTTCATCAGAAACGTTACCTTTGAAGTGGATTATATAATGTTAATCAGGTTCAAACATCCAAAACACAAGACAAATGTTTTGAAAAACTAGATAAAAATCATTTTTCCATTCAAGTTTATTTTCTCATAACTATAGTTTTCTGAATCAGCCCGATGCCTTTTACCAAACTGTATGTAACTTTACAGTCGAAGATCCAATAATTAAAAGCAAGTTGTCATTTTAAAGCTTAAAATATAATCTTTGATATGAGACCAAAAACCAATTTTCATGTTGTGACCCTTAAAGTTTCTCTTGATATGACGGGACACAAATAAGCTTTAAAATATGCGGGAATAAAGTGCCATGAACCTTCATTGAGACACTCAAATTTAAAATGCAAATTGCTATCTCAGGTCAAGGCTAATCGTTTATAATACTAATTAGTTCACACAGATAAAAATAAAACAGTTTGAAGCAATTTCATTAAAATATCATCCTACGGTCACGTGTTAAATTAAATCGATCTTTTCATTGGCAGTTGTCACTAAACTATACAACAAACAGCACATTTTAGCAGAAAGTGTAATCTTAGACTTTAATGTCAGTCATTTATGTCTTTTAATATAAGTGACATCCAGGCCCGTAGCCAGGATTTTTTCAAGGGGGTGCGGATTTTCAAAAAGTGGACCTTTTGGAGGAAAAAATTTCGTCTTGGTCGACCCTAAAATAATTTTAGTAGTTTTTTAGCAGTTTTCCAAGCATTTTGTGTAGTATTTTATTAAAAAATGACCTACATTTGCTTGTTTTGGTGCTTTATGTGTTCTTTTGGTGGTCATTTAGTGAATTTTTGTGGACCTTTTTGTACATTGTCAAATTTGGGGGGGGGGGGGTGCGACGCCCCCACCGCACTCCCCCTGGCTACGGGCTTGGTGACATTTGCGTAATCTGCTGAATCAATGAAATCCGTTGCATTTCATTTTACATTTCAATATCGTCTACTACTCGCTCAATTCTGTCCTTGCGCTGATTTTGATTTTTCGTGACATATACTCGGATTGGTTTCAAAATGAGATTCAACTTACGTATGTGTGTAGTTTATATTTCAGTGGCGAAACCAAGGTGGTGCATATGCACCACAGTTTTTCTAATATAACCCTATCGTTGGGAAATGAGCACCCCTTGTGGGGGGGTTGGGGGGTTGGGGGGGTTCTTAAAAAAATTGTACGGGGATGCTCAAAGTAGACTTCAGAATTTTGACCATCTCTATACCTCAAAAAGCGTGATTTTGTGACCAATCTCTATACCATTTTTCTAGAAAAAGCACCCAATTTTGGGAAAATTTGGTGTTTTTTCGGCAAATTTTTCACAAATACACCCAATTTTGCAATTGTGACGAAAACCCACCCATCAATATACCGAAATTATTATTATGTTTGATATATTCTTTTTTTTTCTATACCAGCGCAAAAACGTTTGTCATGAATTTTGGAATGTTATTAAAAGTACATTTATGCAATAATGGAATTTGTTTAAAAGCAACATTACAAAACAACCGTGAAACTACTCGCTAATTTGATGGACAACCATATTATTGGAAAATATGGACTGCGATGACTATTGAAATCTAATATCGTTATCCACGTAATGCCTATATATTTTTTCTAAACATACTGGGACTCACTCAAATCAATTTGGAAAGTTTTTGTATTTTCAAAAGCACATAACATATTATTTGACCATGGAGCTATACCCATGATTTGACAATAAAAATATCATTATGATTTCATTAAGGTATATTTTTACACAGCAATCTTTTGATGAGTATGTAACATCATTTTTTTCTTATCATACTTATGACTAATGGAAAGTATCAAGTTTCAAACAGAAAATACTGGATATCCATCTCCAACACTTTGTCGAAAAACATGTGCATTTCTAGTTCCCATGAGATGTTATCCGAACTGATATGTTCTGGCTTTTATAAGCTTGTTCCCATGGTAATATTTTGTTCTGTATAATGTGGCGGAATGATTGATACTCCATGTGTAACGCAAATTGTGGAATTAAAGATTCTCATATTATTTTGATGTGCATTATGGCATTCATCATGTTGAAATTGTACGCTTCTAATCAATCATTGACTTCTATTAGATATGGGTTATTTTCCATTAAAGGTATACCAATAACAACGCGGGATTAGATACAAAATATCAAAAATAAGAGTAGTCATTTGGACATAAATTTACTCCGATTTTATATATGTTTAAAATATGATTAAAATTGCTCTACTTCAACAGTTATTTTTACTCAACGTGATCAAAACTCATATTCCATCAAAATCTAAATGAATGCAAACAATGTAAACGATGCTACTAAGATGGCCGGTATGCATCTTTACAGAAGTGTTGAAACATATGCTTAAGAACTCATTGCTAAAACACATTTTACGTTGTTGTTCCAACTCCATAATTGAATCTTGAATATAAGTTCATTTGAATCTTCAACTTGATTGGGTAAGTTGTTATGATTCAAAAAGTACGGACTAATTTATTTCCGTATATGGTCGTATTGGTTTATGTGCGTTAATAGGCTGCTTGTTGCATACCTCAAGATGTATAGAGTATAGCCCTTTAATCATTTTCAATCTACATAGGATATTAAACATTTGTTAGAAACCTTTTTGTATTGCACCAGCGTATAAAACTTTGAAACTTTGTTGTGCGTTGTGAAGTGTTATTAAAGGCACATTCCTAGAATGATGAAATTAGTTTAAATACAACATCACAAAGTAACCTTGAAACTACATGACTGACATAAACTAATTTGACAGTCAACTGTGTTATAAGAAAATTATTGCAATGAGTTCGGAACATTCTAATATTAAAATCTAATAACTTTATTCAAGAAACGCCTATATTTATTTTTGAAACATATTGTAAGTCTTTCAAATCAATTTTGAAAGTAAAATATTTCAATGAAACTCATAATCTAATATTCTTTAAAGCAGCATCCATTTTTCCTATCATGCTTATGACTTTGTAAAACAGGGAAAGTGTTTAGTTTCAGACAGAAAATACAGGATATCCCTTTATTTCATCCTTAATGTCCACACTTGCGAAAAGTGTACATATCTAATTCCTATCTTGAAATGTTATCCGAACTGATGATGTATTGACTTTTAGAAGCTTGTTCCCATGGTAATATTTTGTTTTGTATAATGTGGCGGCATGATTGATGCTACATGTGTAATGTAAATAGTGGAATTAAAGATTCTATATTATATTGATGTTCATTCATCAGGGTGAAATTGTAAGTTCTACTAAAAATTTAAGTAATGCTCCATTACAGGTATTCGAATAAGAACAGCCGCATTAGATACAAAATATCAAAATAAGAGTAGTCTTTTAAACATAAAGACCAATGTGTTTAAATTATCATGAGAATTCTTCCACAAATATTTCTATATAATAGAGAGAGAGAAAAAGACTTTATATATATAACATATCATAAAAAGTGGCATTGTTGAGTCTTATTCAATTGGACCAATAAAGATAGTCTTATTCATTTGGACCAATAAAAATAATATTGTCACATCAGCAATAGTATTGGCAATGTTATAGATGATATATTTTTACATATATGCATTAAAGAACTACAATCTTGACCACAAATACTTGGGACACTTTAATGACAATGATATATTTATGAGTGCAATAGAGCGTGGGTTCAAAGTTTGTGAAGATAACTTTTTTTCCCCTCAGAACCTCCTTCAATCCAATGTTTCGAAGAACACATGCGCACACCATGTTCTTATATATTGCACGTACAGGGTAGCGGGGAGGTTTAGTGTCCCAAGTTTCCCAAGATTGTAGATAAAATACAACATCTACACACCAGTTCATAGCAATCGGTATATTATAAAAATATATGATGTGATTGCGCTATTAAATCCTTTGGAAAATCATGCACATTAGTAGAATAGCATTCAGATAGCAAGATTTAAAGAGCGCCAAATATATAGGTTATATAAATAAACAGATACATATATGTAAATATAACTAATCTATAGAATCAGAACATTTGATAAGATTTTAATTGAACATGAAAGTCACAAGAAGTGGTTGCGGATTGTCATCGTACTGATTTAATGCGCTACATCAGTATGAACACTCTTTTTACACATCTTCATGAATATATGAGGGCCGCCGCTGTGGCAAAAGCATGCAGTTGTCGACTCCTACTTGTAGCTCATTGTAGCATATTTGATATACTAGTTGTATACATCAGATAAGCTACACTGAGTAACACGTACGAGCCAACAACGCCATCCTTTTGCGGTGACGGTGGCCTGAGGTATAAGAAGAGTAGCTGCAGATTTCATAAATTTGTTATGTAGTTCAACTCAACTGATGAATATCTTTTAAGTTTCAAGTAAATAACTGCTTCCGGTTTTATTTTACAGAAACTTAAAACTTGCTAGTTAAATTCTCTAAAACTTTAAACTAAGCATTAAATATTGATGGAAATTAACCATTATGATACCAAGTACTCCCGTATATATCTTCTTCATGACGTTATTGAAATCTGTAGCCAAATTATTTTCATGCTATTTAAGGAGTATAGATAAGTATTATTGACACCTTATCTTTGTTGAATCCGTTAGGTTTAGCGCCTTGGAGAGATACTATTAAAGGTCGATGCAAGTTTTGCTATTTTTTCAGTTTTTTAGGTAATAAATCAACTCTTGAAATTGACAAATTTTAAGTGTCTGCAAAATATGAATGACAGCAGGCATTTACTTGAAACTTCGCAGATATTAATCAATTAAGTTGAATGATAATATCAGATAACTTATTGAACATCCCTCTTAATACAATAGACTCCATCATGTATTCACTGAATGCAGCGCTTGAAGAAGGAGCATTTCCATACAGAACCAAACGGCGTAACGTTTCTTTCGAACCATGGAGCAATTGGAGTAAAGTTTCTTGCGATATGAAGATCATACAATATTGTAAGCATGCAAAGTTAGTATTTGTTAATCAAATAGTTTATGCCGACAGAGAGCCAACAGCGTACGTTTCGTCCGAACCATGGAGCAATATTAAAGTTTCTTAGATGTTCAGATCATACAATATTATAATCATGCAGTGTTAGTATTTGTTAATCATATAGTTTATGCCGCCTATAATAGTACAAAGCGTACACTTACTTTCTCCCTTTAAAATCTCACAATTGGTTCCCGTATAGGGACCATCGCAGAAGCAAGCGTACCTATCTCCCTGACCAGGAAAACACCCCCCTCCATTCAGGCAAGGCGTCTCAATACATGGGTTACCTGTAGGAAATCAATTTTGCTGTATTTTTAGCATTTATTTGGATCTCGGATGAGATGAGATGACAACAAATAGCAAATGTTACAAAAATCGTGTTCTTTATATCCGAGCAGAGTCTGTACATTTCCATTTGCGGATAAAAGTGTACCTAATCCATTTGTACTGCACACATCCAGATACATCTAGATTAAACTGGACTTCAGCAAACCATCGCACGAGCGTAAGTGAGTCCTGCGTGTTTACATACGAGTAGTTGCAAAAAATATCTAAGCCGTTGACTTTGTATCATTCCAAGGTTAGGGTGGGGATCATTTTACATGTATGGTACGAGCATATGGACTAGAGCACGTCCACACAGACAGAGTGAACGGCCCGGGTGAACGGATGCACTTCATGTTTTGGATTAACCCTCGTCTTTCTAAAGGGGTGGGGTGGTTACCACCCCCTAACGGGTGATCGCCAATTGCAAAACAAAGCGACCCTGAGCATTTCGGTAATTATTTTTACATCCTTTGCGGTCTTTTTGACGAAAAATATCGGGTGTACCACCTAAGGAGGGGTTATGGTAGACCGTCAAAGTCAAAAATGTTAAATCGCCATTTTGAAAAACATCTGCATGTATTGACTTGAAACTTACAGGACGTTTTAGAATTGTTGATTCCTTCATTTATTAGCAAAAATCCGACGAAAACGAACATTTTAATAGAACTTTTATAGCGATTTTTTGAAAAAGTGGCCATTTTTGCCACAGTCAAATTTTTCGGTCCAGAAATATTTTTGTAACGTCATAATTACGTAACGCCTCGACAGATTTTTCATGATCTTGGTATCAATGGAAAGAGGAGACCATACCCTATACTATAATACCAAACAATATAACTTTGGGCTCCAAATTTCAAAATCACAAAGGGTGGGGTGGGGGTGGGGGTGGTTGGACGTGTTACAAAAAAGGCTCAGGAAGACGAGGGTTAAAGGGGTAACACATATCAAACTCATTCTATGAAGGAGTAGGCAAAAGTTATTACTCAGATATTCAACAGTTTGATTACAAATGGTTTGGGTAGGGCATGTAAAGCAATCAATGGTTTGAATAAAGGAGAAACGCATATTAAACTCTGAGTTTAGAGTAAAGGAGTAGGCAAATGGCACGTTTGGGATATTCCAGGGGTTGAGTACAAAAGGTTTAGGTTGGCCACGTGAAGTTCTCCATGGTCGGAATAAAGGAGAAGTACATGTCAAGTTCATTATATGGTAAGAGTGAAGGAGTAGGCAAAACACGTCTCGGATATTCCACTGTTTTGTGTACAAATGGTTTAGATGGGACATGTAAAGACCTCCATGGCCGGAATAAAAATAGCATGTCAATGATTAAAGAGAAAGAATAGGCAAGATGGACGTCTCCGATATTCTACGGCTTGTGTACAAAGAGTTTTGGTGGAGTACATCAAGTCATTCGTGGTTGGAATAAAGGAGACAGGCACGTCCAAGCCATTCTATGGTTGGAATGAAGAAGTAGGCAAAAGATTATTCCACGCTTTGTATTTAAAGGGTTTGGATGGGGCACGTAAAGCTATCCATGGTTTGAATAAAGGAGAACATCATGTCCAAGCCATTCCATAGTTTAAGAGGAGTAGGCAAGGGGCACGTCTCAAATATTTTACGGTTTTGAGTACAAAGGGTTTGGTGGGGTACGTGAAGCCATTCATGGTTGGAATAAAGGAAAAAGTCATCTTTATACTCGTTCTATGGTTAGAGGGAAGGAGTAGGCAAAATACGCGTACCGGATATTCCGCTTTTTTACGTATAAAGGGTTAGGATGGGACACGTAAAGAACTCCATGGTCAGAATAGTAGAGAGAAATGCATGTCAAACTATTTCCATGATTAAAGTGAAGAAATTAAATAGGTAAGCTGGACCTCTTAGGTATTCCAAGGTTTGTGTACAAAGGACTTGGGTAATTGAGTACATCAAGCCATGCAATCATGGTTGAATGAGAGAAAGGCTTGTCCAAACCATTCTATTGGATAGAGTGGAATAGTTTAGGGCACATACATTGTTACTTACTCAACCCTTCTGTGGGACCAACATAAATGTCACAATTGTTGCCACGGTAGTTTTTAGTACATAAACACGCGTAACTACCTCCTGTACCTTGTAAACAAGCACCGCCATTACGGCAGGGCAGTTTGACACATGTAAACATGCCTGGATAAATACACAAAACATACTTAAACATATAAAACATTACAATATAAATCTTAACAAATAATATTGGCCATAAAATATCATACATTCATAATATCTCATGTCGCCTTGATAGTTGTTGCTTAAGTCATAAGCAATAGTCCAAGGTAGGCTCCACTGGGAGTTTAGAGGGACCTTGTTTTCTTACATATACAATGTGTTCTTTGATGGACTTTAGTCAATTTAAAGGGTGCTTATTCCAAATCCGATGAGTTCCAAAAAATCTACTCTTGAGGGTTTTTCAGGAAATGCACAAATTCAAAATGACCGCCATTACTGGGGATCAAATTTCAAAGTTGTCAACTGGTGTTCAAAATCATTTCAATGTGTACCCCTCGACACAAGGAATCAGAAAATTTATAGTTTTACCTATCTCCGATGTTCGGTTCTTGAGTGATATCCAAAAACGTAAAAAGGTCATTCAGGGGTCACCTGGTAAATGTTTATAAGAGTATTTCCCAATTTATAATTTTGTTGCATCAAAATAGGTCTAGGGGTTGGCTAGAGTGATGGGAAAATTTTGATCTGGAATTTATACCCAAAGGATATCTTTGATCGCAGCGCAACTAGGTATGTAAAACAAAGTTACAGTTATGAATGTGTCTCCATTTCAAAAACTATAATACATTCGTAAAATTGTTTTGAAATATTAGTACTAATATAGACCATTGTCTTTCCATTACAGAAAAAATGACAGCTGTGTGATACAAATAATATGGTGAATTTTGTAAATTGTAAATAAAATCAGTTGTGCAAGGACCGCATGATTCTATATCTGTAACATCTTTTGCTAACAAGCAGATCAAATAAGGAAAAAAACACACGAATAAATGTTGATGTTTAAAGATTAAATCCTGTCCATTTTAATAGTAATTTTACAGTTTAAGTGTTAAGTAAATTTTGGATGTTTGACCATTATCTCCCATTTTTTATCACACTTCGTTTGCAGGACTATATCACTGTCCACAGAAAAGAAAACAGCATTCCTGGATGCTTAAATTCATCACTGTTGTGCCATCAGTAATGATTGCCAAACATCATTTGGTTTGACGTCCTAAGGTCTCTTTCACAAAGATATTAACGAATTGATCAACATCTTTTATTCAAAGTTCAAAACAACTTGCCACAAGAAGTGTCATGCAGGTAATGCTAAATTTCTCTTGTCTTTTTAACACTTAACGGCATAAGGGGGGGGGGG
>JXSR01S074608.1:18037-28377 GCA_000969725.1 Ophiothrix spiculata | reverse complement strand
GCAGTAGACAACGTCATGGTCGCAATTATTAACTATAACTCAGATTTCACGAACAGGACACTTTATAAAACAACTCTTTTCGAACTCTATGTTTGTCTGTTAAGTTTAATTCTTTCATATCAAATATTTTAAGAAAGAAGAAAATTCAGTAGAAATTTGTATATCGATAGTAGTGGAAACAAATATACGATAATGACTAATTAAAAATAAGAAAATGTACAGCAAGAGAGAGTATATAACTAATGACCTTCGCCGTTGCTGTAGTAATAATCTAAGTCATCATCAGAAATTGATATGTTGAAATGTATAAATGGATGCTAATTTAACTATTAAATATTTGTGGTTATTGAATATAAATGATGATTAAATGAGTTTGAGATTAATTTTATATAGATGATGTGAGATATTGGGTAAAATTTAATTAAACTCAGTGTAAATTTCACTACTCAGAAATACTCATCATCATCTGTCGACTTCCGTCAAGATCCATAACATATTTCTTTGCCTACAATCTTGATTACATATTGCATTTTCAAGTTCATTAAAGTTCAAGCTAGTATCTCTACATATGGTATCAGGGCACAATTAAGGTCTACAGCATCTGTTTGGACATGGAAGTCTCCATAGAAGAAGGTCCGATATGATCTGGGCCTTGGCTCAAAAGCAGTGACCAGCAAATTGGGCTCTCCTCTGTGCCACGGTTGTAGAGATTTGGGCTATATCACCCTAAATCTAATGCTTTGTTGGATATTGTCTCCAGGACATATTTTGGAAACGCATTTGTAGCCTGGTGTAGGTGCCATCTAAGCATCTTTGAGCTCTTTCTTTAAAGTCCATGTTTCTTCTAAGATGCTTTCAAAACAGGCCCTCAAGAATTCAATCTTGGTTGCTCTGGTAATATCAGACTTCCTATATGACATCAAGCTTGGTACCGGCTCTCTATGCTTGTTCCTTTCTTGCCAAGAAGTCTTTTTTGCTTGAAATACATGAAATACTATTGCCTATACTGTTTGTCCAAAAACGTCACGCCCCATTTTTGCAATAATCCATGTATTATTGGAAAGCTTGTGATCTAGCTGATCAGTGCAAGATTCATAATCAATAGGTTACGAGTTTGAGCTCCATTATAGTCCTTGCGCAAGACATTTGGGCCCGTATGCACAAAGCAGGACTAAAGTTAGTCCCGAACTAATTGAAATCGATTCCTTGAAAATAATATAGAGTTTTGGAATCTGTGATAATCTGTGTCTTTGCTTTAAGATCTATGCTCAATTTTCTTTAATTTTACCGTTTGTCTGTTTTGGGACATTTTCATTTTCATTTTCAAAGGACAAAAATTGGTTTAGTCCGAGACTAACTAAGTAAGTCCCGGACTATACAATATTTTGTTCTAAAAATAATTTCAATGTTCTAAAACAGACAAATGAATCAAATAAGGAAAGTTCAAGTTTAAATCTTTAAAAAAGAACATAAATCATTGTTAGATTTCTCTAAAAAATTGTAATTTTTCAAGTTTTAAATTTCATTTAGTCCGGGGCTAACTTTAGTCCTGTTTTGTGCATACGGGCATTGATGTCATTTCCTTTATTCGACCAAACCGTAATATACTAGAGATAGAGTTCATTGAAACCGTTAAACTGTATATACATGTATATGTAAAGGGAATACGTGTAAAATACATTATTTTTTAAATGAATAATTAATTAGTAAGGTGTGTGCTGTGTGTACAAAACAGAACAAACGTTAGTTTTAGACCAAGTCAATTTTTGTTTTTCTGCAAAATAACTCCAATGTTTTGAAACAAATGGATCAATTTATAAAAAATACATTATTTTAAATCTTTAGAATGGAAACAAATTATCACATATTTCTTCTAATTATGTTGTTTTGCTCAAGGGATTAAGTTACCCTTAGTCCGGTGTAATGAGACTGAGTTTCCCCCCAAACCAGGAGTCCGGGTCTAATTGAACTACACGGAATAAGTAGCAATCAATGATTTATTGATCGCACATGTACAAATACGTTCTACACAATTGAATAGCACCTAGGACGCTCAGTCACACGGACGCTGTAGTTCATTACACCTGGACCGACTTATATAGTTCTTTGTTGTGCATAACTGACCTTCGTGTCTGGTGAACTATATACTCGTATAGTAAAGAATTTTTGTTATGAATTCTACTTAAGTCATCCATAACAATTCTACGGATACAAAGAGAAGGCATCATAAATAAAGTCATTATAACTTTCAAATTCAAGCAATATCCAAGAATATCACTACATCATGCAATAACTGTTTTAGGTCTTTCTCCTCCTTTTCGGCCTTTCCAAGAAAATGTTCCAAAACGTTTTCCTCCTGTACGTTTATTTTGCAATCCGAATATAATAAAAAGAGTTGCACAATAAGCAAAAATCTCGAAGCACAATAATGCTACTAAGAATTCCCAGCTTTTAAAAAGAGTTATGGTTATACTCAGTTGATGTTGACCTGGTTCTAGCGTTGAAACTGTTTCAGTTGTTTGCACTTTTTGGGTAGATGACTGTGTGCTTTTTATACTTGTATGATTAAGGTTTTCTGTGGCTGGAATGTCTGTTGTATTTACTGGAGCAGATGTTGCGTTATGGCCTTGATTTGCCTGTATGGTTGAAAATAAAGAAACAAAAATAGCTGGTTACATCAAAACATATTATTTACAATCAATTTAGTGTTAAGTCATTATACAGGGTGTCCAAAAATCAACTAAATATTTTTAAAAGCTTGTAACTCTTAAACCAGGATTCGTACGGGAACTATAGACATATGTATTGATAAAGGAGACTTGTAGAATTATTTTGATATCAAACATGATGCAATTACCATTTTTGAAAATCAATTTCAACGTAAATTACGTCAAACGGAAATAGCACACTTCCATACTGAGAAAGAAAATAAATGGGCAAATCACATGTAGGGGAGGGATCAATGTTTAAAAAACCAGGGGAGTTATTCATGAATAGTTTAATGACCTATGCAACGAAACAGCTTTTTACAATGTTAATACGAATATGTTTGATTGTGGTTTCATTTGTCAAATCGTAACTCTAGCATTATGCTTATCTTTGAATGGTGCAGCAGCATTACTCCGTAACAAAAAAGGTTTACACTCACTATGCTCACAGAGACATTATAAATTACCTCCTTTTTATCCAGATCAAGCTGCCTAGAATTTCAGAATATGTTTTATATAGATGATGTTCTTGCAGATTTCAATATTCTTTGACTCTAATAACAAAGTTTTGGCCGTTTTTGCATGTGTTATTCCTGATCTTCACTGGCAATGTTCTGTTTCAGGTCAGGAATAGCCCAAGGTGTTGAGATATACTGTCATTCAGAAAGTAATCTGGCAGTCTTAGATCATGAGAGTGTTAATTGATAAAGCCATTCTAATTCGTTTAACTGAATGAGGCGTTATGTCGTAATAGTGAAGTGACAGACGAGCAACATCTTGCTATCTTAGAAGGTTACTGACTGCATAATGTTTGGTACCAAAAAAAGTCTACAAGTCTCCTCTACCAATGCATATGTTTAGAGTTGTAATACGAATCTTGGTTGTAAAGTTGTTAACATTTAAAATGTGCAGTTATTTTTTGGACACCCTGTTCATTTCAGATTTCTTTATGAAGAAGTAGCAATAGTTGGTAAAAGTGACTCACTCCAACATAAGGCTGCCAAGTTGATATTTACTGCCACGAGATGCGATAGTCCATCTCTACTTTAATACGCATACAATTTTGTCGCTGCATTTTCAATGTGTTCAAGAATGTGCTGAATGATTTTGCTACAGCAACCTCATGCTAGACAAGAAAAAAGATAATAAGGCTCTTACTATAACTCTCAAACTAATTGCTTAAACCATATAGAAGTATACATTTTTAGAAGAGAATTTACCCTGAACATATTGGTGATATCGGTTTTTGACCAAAAATGTCGATTTACTATCAGTATGGTACATGTGTTGCAAAGCAATTTCATAAGATATGGTTTAAAAATAGATTTTAGTTAAAACAGTTTAACTGTAGATTTTGGACTAACTAAAGTGATCCATATGCATGTTTTCTGTAAACTTGTTTTCTTATAAACCAAAGGATCAAAATGGATGGACACCTACATGTACTTATTCTATATATTACATGTTGAATTAAATTTGAGATTCCGAAATTAATTCAACAAATTGGCTAGCTGAAAAAGTATGTTACTTTTGGTCAGACCATTTGGAGGGTAATATCTACCGAAAACAATCCCAGTAAGTCAAAAAAAAAAATATCAGAAGTCATGATTGATAGGGCACCCTGTTGGTAGGAACTTATAAAAGCATTTTTAAGATAAGCTTAAACTGTTTTACCATACCACATAGATGTTGCTTAAAAACATTGTATTTTTGCAAAGTGTCTGTACAAATTACACATTTGTGGTGTTCTTTCAAGTTAAATCATTGTGAATCTGAGAATGCTCTTGTAAAATAAATCCAGTCGAAAAAAACCCGACCAAAGTATACTGATGGTTTGATCTCTTTTGTTCCATAGGATATGATTGCTTCATATCTCTGTGATATATTGATTATAGTAAAAACAACATTAAATCATGTATACTTTATCATTTTTCATCATGTTTGTTTGATATGCATTTTTTGAATTAGGTGCATGGTCTTAAAAGTTGACGATCACGCGGTCCTGGTTGGTAACACTATCTATTAAACTTACTTTTGAACAATTTCTATTTAACAGACTTTCTTTGCTAATTTGAGGGTGTTCTATCCATTCTTGATACTGAAAAAATCTCTAAAAGCAAACTACATCTTTTTAATTTGGAAATGGTCAACAACATTTAACAGCATATATTAAAAAATGTCCTATGTTTAAATTTCAAATGTGATGTTCTTAAATTGTTGCATTTCAAGTTTTACCAAATTAGGGCCGCCCGGCTTGTGTGTACATTCTCTCTTTTTTCCAATGAATTGATCCATAAGTAGTGTTACATGCCCTATGGTGCCTATATGAAGGCCATTACCGCGAGAGCAATAAGACCTTTGCTTCCATGGCGACAACATGTGTCAAAGCAATTAAAATTAGTAACCATTGTTACATCGTAATTACCATGATAACCAAGGTTCAGGTGCATTTGTAAATGAACAACATTTTAATAGATAAATTATTTAAAATGCTGTAATGAGTTTTTATCAGTGTACGCTGTAAAGCAAAATTTCGATTTATAGGTTCCCTGTGACATCGACATGGCTAGCCGTTTCAGGCCTACTATTAACACAGTAAAATCTAAATTGCTTTGATAAAATCTTTATTATAGAAAAAAAAATCTGAAGTCTATTCCGGTGGACAATTGTCTTCCTTGCCCGTCAAAGATGGACAATAATTATTAATATTTTCTGAAAAAAGTTTACTTTTCAACATTTTATAAAAGTAATTTAGATTTTACAATGTTTATTATAGAAGTGCGTCTGTACACCGCAAAATGTTATGTATTGCATGGCCTATGCAATGACGTAAAAGTCTTAGGGTATAACTTAAATACTTTTGTTAACAAGAATCATGGTAAATTTCTCTTTAGCACAAGCATCAAACAATATTTTGAAAGTTAAAGGTAGTCTTCAAGTTAAAATAACTTTTAAAATAAAACCCCGCCAGAGTTACTAAAATTCTTTGTTCAATCTGTGGAACCCCAGTGTGAACATTTCTGTTGCTAATACACATTTTTCTTATGAGTATTATGAGAAATAAACCATGGTCTGCAAAATTGATTTCACACGTACGTTGGTACGTAAAGAAATTAATTACACGAAAAACTGCATTTATTCTCGGTAAATAAGGACAAACTGAAATGAAATGTTACGTTTAACATCAATAAATAAAAAAATAAAAATTAAGTCACTGCATAATACTTGAAAGTAAGTAAGCATTGGATAAACGTTGTTGTATGCTTAATAAAACAGGTTGTTTCCGTTACGACTTTCAATTACATTTATATGCAGTCAATACCCACTGATAAAGCCAACCATGTTTATAGTAATTGGAGAACGTACTTGAAGCTAATAGAAAAGTTATTACTTAGTACTGAGTGGGCTTGTATCACTGTAATTGCGTTTCCATTACTCGCCGTACCGGTCTTTGTTTACATATTGCATTCGCATACTGCTAAGCCATAACAACATACGTATATATCAAAATCCACAAAGGTCAAGGAATCTTGTCAAATACCGATTTTGTAACCTAAACGAACAATAATTAAGACAACAAGTGCCTGGGCAAATCGCCTGCCCAAGCAATATAATGAGAATTTCCGTACTAGTTATCTTTCAAGTAAGCTATTTCTAACCATACTATTTGGTTATACCAAAAAATGATAAAGACTAAAAGACTATTTTGCATTCATTCTTTTCATTATAAAGTAGACAACATTGTACCGTTACAAAATATATGCTCTTTATTTAGCTTTCACTTGCATAAATAAAATATACTTGCAATTAGAAGTTTATTAGATGAGTTTAAGCTGTGTTATGCTTTCAATTTACGGTATACTATGTGCTCCTATGCTAGCTAAATAAAATTAACACTTTTCACTATCATCCCACAGATAATATATGCTTAATATAGACTTCCCTTATGCTAAAGTCACATAAAGGCTGACACGATACAGAAAACAAAACCCACACAAGTTTTTCGAGTCACACGGCAATAAACCTGGAAGTTAACGCTCGTTTGGGCTTTGTTGGTTTTGTCGTAACAGCTCGGTCGACTACACTTTCTGTTTGTGACTTTTCAGACATAAGTCGGCAAATTTCATTTTGTGCTATGTACAAAAGTGAAAATGACAATCGACCGACTTTACGGCTGGTTTGAGCTGGACGGTCACATGTTTGGTTTAGTACAAGGGACATTCTACTTTAAACATACTTTTTCTATGGGATGATAAAGGGAAATGGTGAACTTTTAAATGTTTGTTTACAGTATCCTCGGTTCTGATTGACCTTGTGAAATCTATCTCTTTGACCTCATACATACCATTGTAGACGGAAGATTCGATGTATTTACACTTGCTTGGCCTGAAATAAAGGAAGAAAAATAAGCACATATTTGAGAATCATCTGTTTTTCAAATAATGTTGGGCGAAGTAGTTGACAAGGGAATATTGTGTTATGAACAAATAACCTCGTGCAAAATAATTAGAGAACAGATAATTAATATTTGCAAGGTTTTACAAGTACAAAGATAAAGGTAAAGATAATATATTGTACAACATTTGCAGTTCTTTTAGAATCAAATACATGCATGCAATGCTCAGGTACACATTAATTGTTGAGAAGTAAAAAACCTGTAAGGTAAAAAGTTCCTGTATTATAAGAATTCTGATTTTTAAAGAAAGAATACGATTTGTTCCTAAAAAAACTGATAGTAAAATCCTAATTAATTGATAATAACATCCCAAAATGCTACAGGAAAACAATGGAATGACGGAATTTGCTTGACAACACTATATTTGTTTTAAGGCGTACACTCTTAAAATTAGCTTAATCTTGTTGAGTAAAAAATTACACAACGGTCACAGCTCATTTTGTTGAGTAAAATTTTACTCAACGTTGGGTAAACTTTGCTCAACGTTGAGTAAGATGTGCTCAACATTGAGTAATATTGACTTAACCGAGTAAGATTTTACTCAATGTTGAGTACGATTTTACTCAACAATGAGCTGTGACCTTTTTACTCAACAAAGAGTAAAATAATTTTTAGAGTGTATAGAAACAAAAATAAGACCAATATTGGTTATTCATTTCCAGTAGCCAATATGGAGAAATATATTCTGACTTATTTTATGCAGACTATCTACAGTACAATGATGGAGTCTTAATTTTCAAGGTCAGTCTTAATTCAACCGCACATTGAATTTGATTCACATTGAACAGCATTATAATAGACAATTTGAAATGTAATGAACGCATCAAGTAACACTCAACATGAAATTGATTGCAAAACAAAATACAGACCTTAGACGATTGCATACAGTAAATTTAAGTTGCTTCGACAATACAATTCTTAAGGTTTATTGTGATGAATACCGAAGCCTGTTAATCAAAATGTTTTTATGATAACTTTCCTGTCTTTTTTATTCGTCCTTTTACGAATACTTTCTTTTCCTCCCTTTTCTTTTTGATCCGGTGTGATGAAATACACCGTCCGTGTGACTGAATGTCCTAGCTACTATTCAATTGTGTAGAACGTACTTGTACATGTGCGATCAATAAATCATTGATTGCGACTTATTCCGTATAGTTCAATTAGACCCGGAGTCCTAATTATGGAGGACACTCAGTCTCATTACACCGGCGCGGTTTCAACAATTAACCCTTTTCACCTTCACGCCAACTTTTTGCGTAATTCTCACTATGTATATCCTGACCAATTAGGCTGACATTATATTCTGACGAGACGAAAATTGATTAAATAACTGAAAACATTTTTAAATCAATATTTTGAAAAACATTCTCTTGTATTTGTGAGCAATTCCCAAATTGATTATGAATAAAACCAGGTTAACATAAACTGGTTTTATTTTTTAGAATATTGTTGAGTTATATATTAGATTTAGATATTCAAGGATATTGCTTACTCTTATTTTGTACTCCAGACTACATTTCTTAATTATCCAATTATGTAACATTTATATTTCGTCTAACAAACAAACATTTTTGATTGCATTTATCAAGTAATAGTTTCCATTCTAGTAAATGTTTTCGGGGACTACAATATTTTTCCCCTTTTAGTATTCAATAACGAGGGTGTTCAATAAGTTAGTGGCCTGAGGTGGAAGGAAACGAGCTATGCCTTGTTTCTTAAATAATGATAATAATGCAGATCAACTCAATTGATGAATATTTATAAGTTCAAAGTAAATATCTTTGTTTTTTATTTTAAAAACAAGCCTGTTCGAGGTTTCTAAATTGAAGAATTCAAGGTGCGTTTACACTGTGACGTAGGGTTACGTCAGAGGGTAACGTATTTGCAACTAAAAAATTGTAACTGAAAACGATAGTGTGCGTGCCTAGCAGCTTGTGTGAGCGTTAACTGACTTTAACTAACGATGACGGGCGTAAAATTCAAAACTGCAATTCGCAGGTCCACGTTGCTTGTCGTTACCCCAACTCGTCACAGTGTAAACGCATCTTAAGTATTTAAAAACGATAAAATAACCGTCTTTCTTATACCGAAAAGTCTTATATCCATCTTTTCCTTGACATTGTTGAAATCTGCAGCCCAAAAATATTTTCATGCTACTTGATAGAGTTTTTTTTTTAAAGTCTTTACAGCCTTTTTTTTAAACTTGTATGTCAGTAAAGTTATATTGTTTCTTCAGATAAAAACTCAATTCTCAGAAATCTTTAACTGGCAAGTTTCTGAAAAATTATAACGAAAGGAGATATTTATATGAATTTTTCCAAGTGTTCGTCAATTGAGTTGAACTACATGCACACTTCACTAAAAACTGCACACATCATCTCCTTCTACCTCAGGCCACGAACTTATTGAAGACCCTCGTCCATAATATATAAATTGTTTTAAAAATCGACGTTCGGCAATGTGACTTTAACAAAACAAAGGAAAAATGCTTGAAGCGAATGTTAATTGTTTCTATGCATTTGGATTTTCAATTTATATAACATTATTAGAATCCATATTTAATATCCGTTTTACAATATAGTCGTAAGATATGGTAAAATAACCATGATAACAGACGAACATAATTATCTATAACTTTCAATTATCATTGAAAAAAAAACTATTAAACCTAAAATGAATCCTTTTGTTCTTGTTTTTTCGATAATTCTAATGATGAAGTACATATTTGAATGTAACAAAAGTGAAAAAATACAGCATGTTGTTGACAATGGCTTCCTCCAGGAGTGCGTCGTGCTCTGAAGCCGCGACAGGGGGGACCTTGTAGATTATATCATTTTTGATTTAATCATTTCATCTATTACAGCATTTTCTAAGCTTTAAAATAATACCTTACTTGTTGAAATTGATCAAAGCGATCAAATTTTACAACAGAAAATCTGCTGGAAATTCTTATTATTTTCCTTATTTTTGCTGCATATTTTAATCAGTTTCTCGAAAAGTGTTCTGTCGCAAAGACTTATTTCTTTTTCCTTGTAGAAATCCTTCACAACGGGCAGACAACATATTCTGTTTAATACGGTAACTTAACCCTAACCCCACCAGAACTCACTAAAGCTCACTGTCAAAAACCACCAAAATGCGCCTAAGTCCAAATACGTCATAGACACGGGTTGCAT
>JXSR01S074607.1:52495-63709 GCA_000969725.1 Ophiothrix spiculata | reverse complement strand
CTTGTATATGCTAAATTTGAAAGTTCTTGTATAAAAATATAAGAATAGTGGTGTTCATAACTTTTGTGGTTCCATGATACTTGATATACTAGCTAATAAAAAAAGTTAATTGAAGACGCTTTTATGAAACTTTATTTTTTTGATTTTTCTAACTCAAGTGGAGTCATTTTCGTGAGAATGGCCGATATACAGATTGAGAGGGTCCATGGGAGGGGCGATCATGGGAATGGTACTAGTTCTAAATCACACATGTTATTATTATACACTCAAACTTCAGATATGATGAATAATTTAATTGAATAGGTTAATGACAAAATGAGTTATATCACAGAAACATAGGAATTAAAGTTTTTGAAACACCATTTTTGATTTGTCTTATTTTTCACATCCTCATTGTAATGTCCATTTTGCAGCCTGACAGAAAGAACATTTTGATAGATTCATATCAAATATCAATTTATAGGCAGGAAATTATTTAAAACCTAAATTATAAAGCTTCCCTTTGCTGTAATAGAGGGCGGTAGTTGCGCTGTTTCAGAAGTCGCTATTATTATTAACAGTTCCTCTTCTTGCTACTTACAGAGGGCAGTCATTGCATTTTTCGTTAAGGTTTGATATTTATCGAGAGGGTAAGGGCCATGATTGTAGCACAAATCAAGGTTCAAAAGTTTTGTTGCATTGCACATTGTCATTGACTTTGTTTTTGCTTTTATAGCAACTAAAGCAAGCATTAAAGGAGAATTAGTCCAATTGCTCAAACTTTTTTCAAACTATTTCATATTTTGGTACCAAAATATTTATCATATTTTTCTAATAATTCATGTGAAATTTTCTCTTCAAACGATGCCTGCCTTGGAAATAAAATAATGACAATGAGTATATTTATGGCAACCATAAATATACAAAATAACAAAGTAAATATTATCCAAGAATTAAAGAAAATGAACACAAAAGTTTTAGAGTGTTCTCATTTTGTAGGCCTACAATTTAGTAAAAATAGGTGTCTACTAATATCGAGCCATCAATATTTTTTATTTCTAAATTATTTTTAACGATTTTAGCTCATAAAATTACACGCTTTGTGTCAAAACAGTATACATTGTGAATCTAGCAAACTGTGTGGTAACTGGTTTAAAAATTACATTCCTGTTTTTGCTTAATAAGACTTGTACAGTCAGGTATAGGCAGCTCAGAAATTCAAAATTGCTTATAAAATCAAAATGGTTGAACTGATTTAACTGAAATTATTTCATATGAAACTGAAGTTTTAATTTTGAAAAAATTAGACCATGCTCCTTTCCATCATAATATCAATCTCTTCATTTATCAACCCCTTCATCTTGGTGAATATATCAGTTCGGCGGAACTCACAATTCGGATACGTCTGAATTTGGATACCCCATATCAAAATTCTGATAAGCAGGGCCGTACAAAGGCATGTAAGCCAAGGGGGGCAAACACATTTACCGTCCCGAAATTTATGTTTCATCCCGATGCATGTAACATCAATTTTGATATTTTCAGTCAAAAATCGATAAAAAACCTTAATATTTGTGCAAAAATTGACTTATTTTGACTAAAAATTTGCGAGACAGTGATATCGGGACAGTAAAAGTAGTAAAATATTGTCCCGATATTTTGATATTTGTCCCGCTAGCTTCCCGATTTTTTGCGCCAGGGGGGGCAAGTGCCCCCCCTGGCCCCCGCTTCGAACGGCCCTGCTGATAACCGTATCTGAATTTGGATTAAAAACAGCTGAAACGGGATATCAGCTGAAATGAATATTCAGCTTAGCCGCGCACCATAGCGGTATGTACAAAAGTCAATAACATTATCATTATTTGTCATCTTATTCTAAGAAAGTTTTGGCCAAATTATTTTGCTTTCTGTGAGCAGGATTGAAATGATATTTCCACAGATACATTTATCGTAGATGCAAGAAAGATTTTCGACATGTACTTGCCAGCTTGCGCTATCGTTTTGTTACCTGCGCAACGACAGGCGTATCAGAATTCGGATACCCCTCCATATCCTAATTTTGATATGTGGGTATCCAAATTCAGATACGTATCCGAATTGTGAGTTCCGCCGAACTGATATCCATTACTACACATTGAAACAAAATTGTAGACATTCCCGTGAACCATGTAGGAGAGGAATCTATTGTTATTGTGAAAAATAGAAATAGCAAACAGAAAAATGGGAAATGGAAGTTTGTCTGCATACCTCTAAACAACAAACACTTTATCCATTTGAAAATTACAAAGAGCATTTAAAAAAATGAATTTTGGGAAAATGCTTCCTACCATATGTAACATCTTTCCCTCATAATTTCTATGGCACAGATACATGTATACCAGAAATAAGAGAATTATAAAAGGGAATCAAATATTAATTTGCCATATTAAAATCAGCCTCAAAAATATAAACATAAATTACGTTAAAAAAATCTGTTGCAGTCTCATGATGTGCCATTCTCTCGATCCATGCAACCATGACAAAACATGCACAACTTGTATTGTAGCACTACATATTTCTGACATACAAGATCACAAAAATGAAGTCATAAAACTGTCAAAGTTGAAGATAAAAAGAAATACAACTTACCCTCTTTAACCTCAATGTTACTAGCCATGTTACTTGCCATCCTGACTTTCAAGATATGTTGTATATCCTTCTTTTTCGCAAGTTTCAGACGAAAATCTCACAAAATATACCATTTACAAGTACAGTATGATCTGTACCTCCTCCTTATATGAAATCATACAATTAAAGGGACTAGCCTAGGAGTCTCACATTCAGACTTCAAATTTTTTTACACTTAATAATTTTAATAATACACTTTGGAAAGTCTATCTTTGTATCAATTACTTCCGCGCTTCCTAAAATTCATATCATTTATAGAAGAGTTACCTGTCACCAGCAATAAAATTAGAAACAAAAAATAGAAAACAATATTTCTAGCTGCATATCTTTAAATCTTTCCACATGCTTTTTGAAATATTGCCAAAAATAGGCCTAATAAAGGCCAAAAATGACAAAAAATTCATTTGGGGAGAATTTTGAACCTATTTTTGGCAATTTTTCAAAAAAGTAAGGCAAAAATCAAAAATTTGAGAAATGCGTTCTTAGACATGTGTTTCTAGATTCTAAAAAGCATTTGAGGTCCAACTCTTATTTTTTTCAAAATTTAGTTAGGTTGTTTACAAATATAGTGGTTCAAGAACAAGGTTTTTTTGGACCTTGGTCCAAAATCATACATTTTGGTCCACAACTGACCTAACCATCATCTTCTACATGAAAATCCACATTTAGAAATGTATACTTTTATATGGATTTACTTATCGGTTGCAGAGTTACAAAGCGTAAAATATTTCAGAAAATGAGGGGTTAACTGTGCCCTTAAGCCTATGTTGGTCAAACAGGAGATTTTTGTATGTTGGTCAAAAAATGGGATTTTTAGTGAAATTGTTTCTCTTTGCAACATATTACATTTCAATATCTGAATTCTGTTTGGACTCTGGATCCCAGGCTCTGGATTTGTTAGGTAAATCTATTAGAGAAACAAACATTTTGATGATACAAACACTGCTAATAATTTCATCAAGAGTAAAATACTTTGAACAGAAATTATCAGATTTAGCTATTTTTGCAGATCTTTCATTTTTTTCTTTCAAAATTTCGGTAAGAAATGCTTTCCATAACTTGAGTTCTCACCTCAATGTAAGATCTAGGCTTGTCTCTTTGAATTTGGCCCTAACCTGGGAAAAAGTGAAAACCCTATAGAGAGGTCATTGGTGCAATGTAGTAACAGAAAGCATTATGCCACAGGCGGTCTTATGCCAGTCTCGGTTTTTCACAATAGGATATGCATTCCAAATATAATGAGAGTTTAAGAATTGTTAAAAGTACTTGACTGGCAAAGTTGGCACAAAACTTGATGAAATCAATATGACTTGTATTATCTATTTAGAATGACAAATTATTTCAACCAGCATTCAATCAAAGAAACCTGAGGTCCTTTTCAAAGTTTGTTGGATTTAAAATTTCATTATATTTCTTAAGGATTCTTTAAGTAGGTGATCTTAGGTCAGGTCATGTGATATTTGAGTAAAATTGTGAGCAGAGATTCCCATTATGAAGGGAGATAAATGCCCCACCTGGAGATACTATTTATAGACTGGCAATCTACACGGGAGTGCAAATCCAAATGAATGCGCATCTCTGTAAGCCACTTTGCAGTAGATTGTACCTATATGGGCGTCAGATCTGGATCTGCTATACAGCACCCGGCGAACATGCGTACGTGTAAGCTGTTTACGAAAATACCAGATCTAGATCTCAAATGCCCATGCATCTTGATTTGCACTCCGTGTGGATTGCTCCATTGTGTACCTCTTTTATTGGGTTAGCATGGTATTTCTTTCTTCACTGTGCAGATCAGGTTTAATTCATGGTCCTGGTGCTACATGTGCAGTTAGCTTTCATCAAATACCAAGTTGCACTTTTGGGCCTGGTTTTGGGGTACTTGGGTTTTCCCTTCTGATACACCTAGATATAATAGGCAATAATGGTTTTCTGGACAAGGGGCTCTTAGGAATTTGAGAATTCCATTGAATAGTACTCATTCATATCTTTCCAGTTATGTTTTTCTTTTCACAATAGCCCAGTGTTTACCCACATTGCTGACACCTCAAAAACGTCAGAAACCTGTACAGAAGTATAGGAGTTGAATTGGATTTGCAGGTATATTGTACAATGTTGCATTGCATCGTGGGATATTGTGAAAACCTCCTCTGATGTATGACTATCATAACCATACAACAAAATGGAAAGCTGCAACGATGGTAGCAAGATCTAAAACATACAATAGGATCTGCTTTGATGTATTGCCTATGTCGTGAAAAGTCTGTGACAAATCACAAGTGGCCTGATCAACAGAAAATCACGCTAATATTATCAGTATTATTCATTTTAATGTTTATTTTAATATCATAGTTCTAAAATTGCTATTGGCTTAGGGTATTTATCAGTTATATAAGTTTGAGCTTTTGACAAAATATGATTTTCATAATCTGCAGGGATGGTTAAAGAGTTCAACATGTTGAAACTAGACTAAAGCATCGAGATATTATTTCTAAAGCCACAGTTTAGCCATGTAAATCAACATGGTTAAAATTGAAAAAGTAAAATCAAAGAAATAAATGGAATACATACGTAACAATTAATAAAGATTTCAGATTGTTTTGCAAGGCAAAGAAATACCCTGGTAAAGCAATATCACATGGGCATTGGTGATTGCATTGATTATTGGGTCGCTGGAGATCCAGTGAATCAGAAAATAACATTAAAAATACAAAAATATCATTGAATAAATACAAACTTTTAATTTCCATTGTTACTTGTCATGCTTTGAAGTTTCACATGCCAAATGTCAAATGAATGATGTGGAAACAAAGTTGATTTTACACCTCAAAAGTGCACCACATCCGTTCATCTCAAACTAACCATAAATGCACAAACTTTATTTTGCACAACAAGTGAAATACATATATAAAGGTTGTAATTCTACAAAAATGTAAAATTGATTCTTTGCAAATTGTCAATCTTCATGCTTGCTTCAAATCAATCAATCAATCACTGATACAAGTACTTGCATGATAACATGCATAATCCATGAAGGAGTCTATTTGTACAGGGGACCCATGGTTTTAAGTGACTGTCCGACCACGGAGCAAGTAGAGTAAAGTCTCTTGCTCAAGGAAACAAGGAGACAAAAACTGCCCGGCCCGGGGCTCGAACCCACAATCTCTGTACTACGAGACCCGTGCTCTAACCGCTCGGCCAAGCTCCCAAGTCGAGACCCTTGCGAAGTTTCAGTTCAAGAATAAGACCAGGTGTATGAAAAATATATATTTGTTCTGAGGACCAAAAGGCTGGTTGGAGGTAAATGGTTACTTACTGGACGACAAGATTGTGTTGTTTTCAGTACTACTAACAAATTCTATTGGTTATGCAACAGATAATAGCTCCATATCATATCTAGGTCCAAATCTCTAGCTTAACCATGCATCCCTATCCCTACAAGTACAATTCTCTCACCGTTGGAGAGAATTATGATTAGCGTGAAGGGTCGTAAGACCGTTTCAAGATGATTTTGAGGACCCTTGGTCGAATCATGATGATTACAACAAATGTGACAGAAGTTTTGACACTCAAAATAATCAAATGAGAGAATTGTAGCTCTGACTGAGCCATCATCAATTTTCATCTGACCTATCGGCTCGTCTGCGGCACATGCTCGCTGCTTGGTCACAAAACATGATAAGTCACAGGAATGATAGGTGAAAAGGAACTTGTCAAGTTCTAGATAATTGAGGATGTTTAGTATCAGCAAATGCAGTGTACCCTATGAATCACAAATGTTGATATTTGTTACTGATCACAATCCAGAATTATTATAGGATCTTGTATTTCCTGGATTGGCAATAATCATCAGCAATGTGTCAATCAGAAGCTATCAGACTGGACTACTCATTTAATTCGGATCTAACTTGATGATACAACTGCTTTGAAAACTGCCACTCAGAACATGTGGTTACAGATGCTACTGCAGATAGCTACAGAATCCAATCATGTGTTTAGTTTTACACTTTAAAGCATTTACGAATGCTACAAAATATGAAGGGTTATAACAAATCTGTATATATATTTCCATTGTTTTCACTCCTCCAAGACACAAGATCGACACTCCTATTCTCTCCACATACCTTCTAGTCCCCTTCCTCTTTGTCAGAGAAGATTTTACAAATTGGTTGCTGCACGAAACTGCCCCTTTAACATACAGGTTTTAGTTTGCCTACTTTTCAACTTAATTCTTTTTTTTTTCTTGCTTTTATTTGTTTGTATGTTTGTAATTTTGTCGTAAAGTTTTTCTTACACTTTTGCACTTATTGGTATTGCCTGGCTTTGGCCGCATTCCAAAATTTGAGAGCTTTAAGCTTCTATATCTAGTTTTATCAGCTTGTGCTGGGAGTTAGCTGCTATCATCTCTTGCTTGTCCTCTCTGCAACCCTCTTTGACTTTTTGACCAGAATTCTTATCAACACTTCCAAGTTCAACACCTCTCCACACCTTGAATTTTTAAACACATAAACATGTGATAAATATTATTGTATTCATACCAAACAAAATTCTGAAAGTGAAAAGTCAATGGTGTTTTCAGATACAGAAAGGTAACTCAATGTCAAATATTGGGGACCTCAGGTCTTCAATATTTTAACATGGATTTTTGCCCAACACAGTAAGCTACAATACAGTGAACAAAGCTATACATAGCCTGAAAAAGGTTTAAGACCAACACATTGATTTGCGTACAATTTTCAGTTGGGGGAGGTTACCGCAAATAAAAGATACAATATGAATTGAAAAAGTTAAATTTCATCCAAGTCATGTGTTGTTAGATTTTGTTCTTTGCACTGCTAACACATCCGAGTGCAACGCCCAGGAAAGCTGACGAACAATTTTTGAAGTTTACCAAACACAATCTTGGCTGAGGCAAAAGAAGCTATTTATGTAACAATGAGTTTGCAATTAGTAAAATTTGAGCTCCATTAAAAGGAATTGATTGATTTTTCAAATTTTAGCTATCACTGTTATATAAATGAAAGATCATTTAAGGTGTATCAAATTCAAATTTCAATCAAAATCGACTCAGCCGTTTTGATTTAATGAGCAATTTTGTATTTTACAGTTGCCTATACTTCACTAGATGTAGATAATTTTATAGTAACCATAAATTAAATAAGGCACATTTTCACTCATCTCTGAAACGGGACATGTTTCAGCCATAAAATCTCAATTGGGAAATGAGAAAAACATGAGCAATATTTTCCTATCAAAATCACAGTACGTTTGAAAAAATACTGACCCAATCGGACTGGGCTCCTTTAATTTTAGGTTTGGTAAACAAAAATTCTGGTTGATCAATAAATATATTGCAAACGTAAAAATAGTATATGGATATAACATCAATGATTTGACTGCAAGTGCCTTAAACAAACCCATAAAAATGTAGACATACGGAAACTTTACTATGCACCACATGCTTGAAATGATGGAGAGCAATATCAAAAGTTGTCAAATTATTCACGTATCGTCTACTGTCATTGCTCCAGGTTATAAATACGTACTTTCACTCGTTCATGTCGCAAATGGAGCACGTTGTACAAATAAGGTCATGCTTCCAGCTTTTTACCCATACAATTAAACTGGTTATTCATTAATAGCATTTTGATGAGCTCCATATTAAAGGTGAATCTAAAAGTCTTGCTTATTATGATATATTATCAAAGAAAATCAGGAAATTTGTCATGTGAACCAAAATATGACGCAAATTCTGGTGCAAGCACATGATAAACCATGCTGCCTAATTACATATCACTATCTAGATGCAATCTTTGGAAACGTCCCAATTATTATTTATATACTTGTCAATTTATTCACATTCCAATATGGTCAGTAAATATGTATTTTTGAAAGTATTTGTTTACCTACCAGCTTTTGTTTTTAGAATTCAGAGAAAGGGGAGAATTTTCTGTAACATTTGGCTAAAAACCAAGTTTGAAATCAAAAGTGCATTACAAGCATCAATTTAACTCTATTGTGATAATAATGAAAGATAATTTTGGGAAGACGAAATTTAGATTCAAAAGGCAACCAAAAAGCATCTGTTTAAATAAGGATGGTTAAGTTTTGATGGGAACTAAATTTAACTTTCAAATTGAATAGAAAGGTGCAATAAAATCACTGACTTTTTAGTTTACAATATTGCATTACTGTACACAATTCTAAGCTTTGGAACGCTCTCCCTTTATCTATTCGTGATGCACCAACGGTCAAAATTTTTAAAAAATTGTTGAAAACACATTTGTTTCCCACTAATTGATTTCCTAGTTTATTTCATTTGAGTTGCTTTTGGTCTTGTGTTTTTGCACTTATTTTATTACATGTGTTTTACCCCTTGCTATTTCATGGTTATACGAGGGGGTATCAAAAAGTTTTAAACTTTACCCAGAAGGAATTGAGCTATATCAATGAAATTTTTTGTCAGAATAGTCACTCGTCTTTATGTACATCATGGTGCAAAAATTGTCTCATAGGTAGTTTAACTTTCTTTACAGGGGATGATTGATGTCATCTACCTACCCGCTTAAAACATAAGCTGCATTGAGGAAATTGAGACATGCGGCGTAATTGATTCCTTGCATTTGAAGGGTTATATGGCCAAGTAAATCTTATTGGCACCACCAAAGTTTAATTGTTTGATACCATACTAATGGGTAGGGTTTTCTCTATCCATTGATACCAAAATTATGGAAATCGGTCCATAAATGACGTCACAATGGTGTAAAAAACATGGCCGACCTGGAATTGTTGATTTTCATTGGAATATAATATCAGATGTGTTCAATAAAGAGGATTCCTACAATAACGGTCTTTAGACAATTAGTTGAAAGTGGGAGAAATGTGTTATTTTGCAATTTGACTATGTAAAGACGCCTAAAGTATCTTATAATGAAATTTCGTTCCTGGTGTCATTTCTTCTGGGTTAAGTTTAAAACTTTTTGATACCCCCTCGTATTGTGTCAATTTTGTAATGGTGCATAGTTAAATTGTGTATAATAACTGTAGCTGGTGCTGGGCACCAACTCATGGAGCTCGTGTGGTCTAGTGGAACAGAGCAGGACTGCGAATCAGTAAGTCGTGAGTTCGAGCCCCGCTACGGCCAACGGGTTATGTCCTTGGGCAAGACATTTAATCCTTATTGCTTTGTTTTTTTTCTAAATATTGTATAAAATTTCTGATGTATTTGTAATTTCATGTATTGCTGATTTTATAATGTTTATATTTTGATGTATTTTGATGTTTTTATCATGTACAGCGCATTGATCTTTTTTGGAAATGCGCATTATAAGAGCCATTAAATAATAATAATAATAATGTACTTAAAGTGCTGCGTTCTATAATTCTGCTTATATAAGTTCATCTTTCAGTTTTACATGTATCCTTTCAAATACCTAAATGTGTAGTAAAATCACCGGCGTTATTTTACAATATTGCATTACTGTACACAATGTACTTTTAAAGAGCTGCTTTCTATAATTCTTCTTATAAGTTCATCTTTCACTTTTACATGTATATTTTCAAATACCTAACCTTGAATAATGCTCATTTTGAAAGATTTCATCTCAGTAATAACATCACTGATATTACATATCATTACCCTCTCTATATTTAAGCATCTCATTTTGAATATTCATTAACAGTACTTTAATGCATATTTGTATACATCATTAAATTTCCCTCACATATTAAGTCCCAAATCTAATCACAGCTAAATTACTTATGCACAAACATCCATTAACTCAGCTCCCGCTTTGTAATGAGATTATAATCAAATGAATCCGGGGCAAACCCCGACCTGCACATCACACTTCCGAGTCTCCCAATAACACAATTCCACTGGCTAAATCAAATAAATTCAGAAACTTGAAGAATATAGTTCAAGACCTATTCTGACAGCTGTATGGTCTGAGGGCAATTTCACGCATTGGGGAACTCCCCGATACCATTGATTTTGGACATGCATGACTGAAGGTCATCTGTTATGGAATATTTGTGTCATATGATAACACGATTCACACAATTTTCTGCAATGTTTTTGTTAATATTTAACGACTACCAACTGTCTGTGGATCCGGTTCCCTTTGTGTCATAAAAATGTGTGATTTTATGCAAAAAAGGGATGAAAATGCTTTGTTTTAAAAATATGATGAGTGATGATATTTAAATAAGAGAAGTATTATGTTACACAGTCATATGGCATTGCAAATTAACTGGAAAACAGATAAAAAAAAGTTGTACTTTCAATACAAATGTTTTTAATTTATACCTCCCAACTTTGTATTTTCTTTAAATCTTTACATTTTTAAAGGTCATTTTTGTCTCATACAAAATATCTGGGGAAAACCATCTATTCATATCATAATTTTCACTTCATTTGAGATCACCACTGTCTATACTGTAAAGCCGAAAACATACTCGGCCTCCAAACAAATTTTGCACTACCAAACATTTGGTCGTGACGTCAAAATGATGAGTGACCCCAAACAAAATAACGTCAACACCGAGTTGAGACCAAATAAAATTTCG
>JXSR01S074605.1:68307-82156 GCA_000969725.1 Ophiothrix spiculata | reverse complement strand
CTGGCCTTCCATTTTCCATATGCTACAATCAAGATTGCAGGCCATTCCAAGAGAAGATATTGTGAGTATCCCAACATCCATTGCTTCCTATGGGATTATTTGCATGGGAAATCATGTGAGTAGTCTGGGCATGTTTCATCACTAACTACTCATATGACTTCTTGTACAAAATTTTTCCATAGGAAGCAATGCATGATGGGATACACACAATATCTTCTCTTGGCCATTCTAATGGAGTTAAAATGGAATTCACAATGTCAAACTGATTTCTTTTTACAATCTGCATGCAGCTTCCCAAACTTTCTTGGGTATCTCTACTAGTCAACTTACTTCCAAGAGTTTACAGCATGTATTATTCCAAATTATAAATCCAGGTTTGGATCCTATGATGTATCAGGCCCGCAGAGTTTGAGCTAGAGCTGGCTCGTTGTTACGAAAGTCTGTAAAGAAAAAATATACATAAAAATAATATTACCAAAGCTTACTTCAAAAGTTGCATCAAGCCTGCCAGTGTTTTGCAGATAAACATGTAAGCCTACTTCATTTGTAAGTAGCAATATGGTAGAAAAGTAGATGTGTTACAGAGACTAAAAAGAGGGTTTTGTTGGCCTACTACATGACCGAGACTTGTGAATCTCCAATTTGATTTTGTGAGTGAAATTAATTGGAATACACACCTTTAAAGATTTGATAATCAGTCTCTGCTACAGATGCAAAGACTTCCACTCTCTCAGCAAAGCTGAGAATATACTCCCAAAGCAGAAATAGGTAGAAAAGTGAGAATTTCGATTATATGTACATGTAGGTTCAAAACAAAATTGTTCATGGATTAAAACTGACAGGATCTAAGCTCTTGTGGTTGATGCTCAAAATGTGGAAGCAAACATGTTTACCAGAGAAGGAAAGTCAAGTGGATACAAAACTTTGTGGGAAAATTCAGACTTGTTGTTTTCTTAAATTAACTTGAGGTTCTAAACTCTTTAAAAAAGTTGCTTCTCTGGTCCCCTGCCTAGTGCCCCATCCATAATTGTTGAGAGCAAAAGTTATTCTCATACCCTGGTCACATAACCTTGTGGTGAGTGTTGTGTTTACGACGTCATACTGGGTAGAAATTCAGCGGACACCGACCAGTGATAGGAAGGTGTCCGTGCGTATATATCAGGGCGTTTTTTGGTGAGATGTAGATACATGTACACCATTTAACTTGGAGGCGGCTTGTTATTGTTGACGAGTCGTCTTTTATAGCTATGGTCCGATAACAACCAGTAACCGACAGGCAAAGCAAGCATTAGCCAATATCATACCAATGTTTTGGCGTTGCAGCTTCCTTCCGATTTTCAGACACTGGTCACCAGCCCATGGTTTTGTGACCATAGCATAAGGAGCACTAAAAAATGGTTACATGGGTCATGTTATCAGCATTGCAAATTTGATTACAGTACTGGGTTTATACTGTGTGACAAGATTTAAAATCATAAATTACAACTAGAATACACAAATATTTTGACACCTACATTTTATACTGATGATCAGCCACACAAAACATGTGCCAACTGCATATTTGGAATCAAATCAAACTTCACAGCAGCTGGCTGGCTTTTGCTCTTTACTTTGAACACCCACACATTTGGTTTTGTAAGACCAGGGGAGGGGGTACTCAAATTTGATCTGGATCAAGATGTGTCACTGGCAAACTTGGAAGTGCCACCAATGAAAATACCAAAAGGGAACTCATCCAAACCTCATCAAGTCAAATTCTGACGGAAAATTTTAATTTTTTGCATTTTTTTTAGAAATAGAAATTTGGAAAAGTATACCCTGTTATCTCCTCGGAAATTTGCATGTTTAAAATGGGTGGTTTCCCCCAAATTCGATACAGGGACATCCCGCACCCTGGTCCAATCCCCACAACATAAAGCCACTGAACAGGCGCTGCCATAGCAGCGATTTCTTGATCAGAGCTAACCCCGGTCTATGACGTATTTGGACGATTTAATTTATTTGGTGAAATGCGATTTTGAGAGGTTTGGTGGTGTTACTAGACTGTTAGGGTTAATTTTGCTAAGACAAGGGAACCAATAATGGAGTACCAGACAGCCCGATTTTGCTACCTGTAGTAACAGCAGGAATCCTCCCCCCCCCCCTGGTTCAATCACACAATGTTTTTGTTGTATAGGTCCCTGTGGATTTGTTTTGAATGTTACTCAATGTGTCTGTCACTAAAATACCAGCCAGGCAGAACATTGGAACATGAATGTTCCCAGCATTTTGTGTTTTTTCTCATGCAATGCATGAGCCAATTTCTGCTGATCCCCTGCCAATATCTGATTGAATGCATGTTCATGATTCCTCTAAAACTAATGTTGTTAGGGGAGAGTTGAAGGGGAAAAATGTTAAAACTATGTACAGTTTGCATCACAAGGATATTTTGTATAATATGGGGGTTTAACTGCACATTAAAATAAAATCTTAATATTTTTTCTTAAAGCAAAAATAAGATCCCACCAACAGTGCACCCTTATCATCTATGACTTTTGATTTTTTTAGACTTTAGACGTACAATTTGACACCTTAATCTTTGAAATCAGACAAAGTTGAAAATTTGACCCCAAGGGAAAGGTCGGACGGCGGTGTCACCATTGACACTTTTGATCCCTGGTCCAAACGAACAATTTGACACCTTAATCTTTGAAATCGGACAAAGTTGAAAATTTGACCCCAATGGAAAGGTCGGACGATGGGGTCACCATTGACACTTTTGATCGTTGGTCCAAGACGTACAATTTGACACCTTAATCTTTGAAATCGGACAAAGTTGAAAATTTGACCCCAACGGAAAGGTCGGCTGACAGGGTCACCATTGACACTTTTGGTTGGTCCAAGACGAACAATTTGACACCTTAACCCTAACACTTTTGACCACTTCTTCGTTTAAAAACCATCTCCTCGGAAATTTGCAAGTCAAAAATCACGGGTTTCCCCCTGGATTCGAACCCGGGACCCCTCGCTTCCCGGTCTAATTATCACTATGTCAAGCCACTGAGCAGGCGCTGCCATGGCAGCAATTTCGTGATCATAGTTAACTCGGGTCTATGACGTATTTGGACTTTTTGCAAATTTCTTAACTTTGTGGAATGGGATATTGTGAGATTCAGTGGGGTTAGGGTTAGTATAGACCCATATGTGTAATAATATGATACTGGCAAACACTGGGTATGAATTTTTGTTTTTAGTACTGTGAGAAAAAAATAAAACTTTTGAACAATATTTTTGATAACAAGCATGGTTCGCGAACCAGTAGTCTCGCCTGCGTATTGACCGCCTACTGAATTGACCGCCTTCGGGTGGAATAGGATAGGGTAGGAGTAGGGTATGCGTATTGAGCGCTTTCTTAATTGATTGCTACATAATTATTCAGTGCGTGTTAATTCCCTCAGATTTGGTAAACAAGCACTATGGTCCAAGTCAGACGGCGGACAGTTTTAAGGAATGGTATGTCTCTTCTGAAAAATTTTCAGGCGAGACAAAAATGATAGATGTATATATGAAGAGACAACTTAAGGGAGAGAAATGTCATGTTGCTCTATAATTGCAACAAAAAAAAAGAAATTTTTGTTCAAAATTTTGGACAAAATGGCGACTGAAAAGGTGTCACGACTATACTTACCAAAATGAGAATCAGCCAGCATGTTTTTCTTAAATTCCGAAATTAATATAATTGTGCATTTCTGCTGTAAACTGTAGGCCTATTAATTTTAATATGCATGATAATAAATTCTGAATTTATCACGAAATTGCTCAGGAAACGGTGGGAAAAAGCATTATGTTCGTTATACACTTGGTGTCATAGCATACTCAAGACATTCAACTTGGTAAAAAACAAAATGAAGCCTTTATGGTGTTTTTAAAACGTCCAAAAATATTAATAATAACGTAAAATGTCCTTATAAAAGCGAAGAGAAAACTTCTCGATAATGCTTTTTTTTCAAAAGATTGAAAAACTTATAAAATTGTGGTGTCATAATGTAACGAACATAATTTCATTCATAAATAAAAAATCTTGACTTTTGCAGTTTTGTGGTAAACACAACAGTAGGTGGCCCCATTTACTATACCTTCATCATTTTTGCCAGTCTCAGAGCAACCCAGGTCACAAGTTAAAGGTCAAAGGTTTAACTCCTTAATTATGTTCGTTACATAAAATGACACCGTAACGAACATAAGGACAATCGTTTTTTTAGAATTTGCAGCTGCGATTCAACAAAAATTGCATTAATTCAGGGGTTTTTCGGAACAATGGGTTGAAACAGAGGAGGGTGGTCGTGGCAACTATTGCATGGTTGCCGTTCTTATCGTATACGATCCCCGGCTGCGTCGATGTGACTCATGTCCTATACCGCCTCCGATAAGAAACATCGTGGGAAAATACAACTTCCGGGATCGTGTGGGATTGCCGCTAAAATTATATTGCTAATCGGTAAAAAATATGATAACATATATATAAAAAGTGGGGTTCACGAGTGAACCTCAGCGGATTTAGGATAACATAATTATGCTAATTACGATAAGAACACTTTTGTAGTTTTTTGAGGAGAGGTAAAAATATGATCTTTGTAATTATTTTCTTCAATACGTGAGTCACGTGACCCAATAGAAATACACGTAGATCGTTCCCTAAATTTGGGTTTTGGAAATCCCTCATCCCTTTAATCTAGGATCTTCTATAAATCGTGTCCGCCGCCGCCTGGGTTGAAATAAAGGAGGATTGGAGCAATGATTTGTTGTCTTCATTACAACAAATACAAAATGGTGATTTGGTGTCGTGTCATTGTAACTAACTGAAGTTGTTTGCATCAGTTTATTTTTATTTACATGTATTTCTTCAGTCAAAATTTGTTCAAAAACAAGTTATAATGAATTAAAATTTCTCGCAGATGTCTTCTGTGATTGTAAAACAGTTCATTTCAAAGATGTTTGGTGAAATGCTAGTAAATACAATGAGTTTTGGTGTCATTGTAAAGCCTGGCAAAGCGCAAGAGCCTCGTGGCGTGGGGTTCAGTGGGTTTACAAATAGCCCCGGAAGCTGTTAGATTGTCTTTGTTTTTAAATGCAGCATTTTCATTATAAATACAGCACCCATATAATTTTGATTTTTAAAAGTAGTCTTCCTCTGAAACCCTAAATAAGATCTGGTGTCCCTTAGCCCGGGTGCCTACTTTTCGCCCACCCTGAGCCATTAAGAGTTACGGCACGGAGGGGCACCAAAACTATTATTGACTGCACTGTGGGAAGACATAATTAGGCCTAGTGTGTATAGGGTGCTCCCAATTATAATGCAAGTTGGATTATATGGGCAAGAACCCATCAAGGTGCAGTATTGTATCTATTGGCAGAATTGCGCCGTTCTTGGGGAAAAAAAGAATGGAGTAGACCTATTGCTATTGAATGGGGAAATTTTGTCAAAAAGAAACAATCATGCATCTCACTCCAAGAACCTTGGTTGGAAGCCAGAATTTACACCACTTCCCTGGGACTTCATGGTATGGTAAACAAGTGAGAATTTATTAGATTTGGTTGGATTCAGTTGGTTTAATTTCTGTAATTTGGTGGCAGCGGTGGGACATGCATAAATTGGTTTTATGATTTTTACTGGGTCGAAAATTATTTATAGTAAAGGCATGTTAATTACAAATCAGAAATACTATTGTTGCTCCACATGATTCTCAGACATTTTACAGCCTGGGATGAGTGGTTAGAGCATCGGGCTTCCAATCCAAGGATCGTTGATTTGAAACCTGGCACTTCCGCTTCTAAAAAGCCCAAACAACAGTAAAATTGAAAACATTTAAATCTAAATATACCTTTTTACGATCAAGAGCCAGTGGGTTTAATTTTGTAGCCAATTTTTCTTATCGGGTTTTTATAGAAAGCAGACTATGAACGTAAATTTTAAAAGGGGTACTAAGAAAAGGAAGGTCTAATATGATAACCCAAAATCTAATTGCAGGATATCAAGCAAAGTACAGGTTCGAGCCTGAAGTGCAAACACGTAGCCTCGTAGGTACGAAAAGTCAGAAATAAATTATGGTCATCCCTTAATTCATAAACATCTGGAATAATGTAGATTTAAATAGCATCAGTACCAGTTTAATTACTCTCTCATGTTAGCTACAACACAACGCCCATACAAATCCTAGTTAACAAATTGCTGTTAACAGACTTTGAACCCTACAACGGCTCATCGTGTGTTGAAAGCTATGTGCAGTTAAAACCAGTGATGCGGTAAACACTCGCTTGTACCTCACAATAAACGGGTGACAAAAGCTTTAAAATTTGATAGCAAGTCAAAAGTTAAATACATATTTGTCTATCGAATACATCAATGTATATGAATATATACATTTAACTGAAATCTTAGTACGGTAAGAGAGATATGCAGACCCTAAATATCGACTCCATCTAACCCATGTATCATCAGAAGATGGCGGTATCCCTTATCTGACAGGCGAACCAAACATGACAAATTCGGCAGCATGAACCAAACCATATTATGAGAAAAATAAGGTATCGCATATTTAGCAAATTTTAACATCCATTGTGGGCACATACGTGTTATTTCCTCGAGCTAAGGTTCCTCTGCGTTAAAATAAAAGGCAATCGGGGTCCGTTTAATGAGATAATTCCTTCAATATATATTCCACTAGTATTCCAATACACACAAACCAATGTACGGTACTGTAGTACACAAATATACAGCGAGTGTGAAAAACGTAAACAGGCCAAATTACACCACTTATCTTACCGAGTTAATACGCCGATCAATTACTCTAAATTATCGATCAGAATTTCCGGTCAGATAAATACAAATATCCTAGTCTACTCTATTAGAGTTGACATTTTAAAGCATTTCATATTCTTTTTAGCAAAAATAACAGTCAAGACGCCATGATTAAAATATAACTATATTTTCTTTGGCGGACGATTACGAGGCGAGACACGAGCGTGCTTCGTCTCTGGCGGCAGGTGCATGTCTCATTTTTAGCACGAAGTTCAATGTTGATAGATGGTGATGCTGTTGTAAATCATGCCTTGAAAATGATTCACAATTTTTCATACAAATGATTGTTTTCCCATTTACAGATAGCAACTTTTTGTTATGTTGATTTATGAATGTGTTTAGGATTTGGAAAGAGTCCAAGGGAATTTCCCTGTAACCCTGTTTCTTTTGCGATATCTCTTTCTTAAAAGTTTTAAAAAAATCTAAATCTTACTTAGATATGCTTTTAATCTTGTCGCATCATCTATGCGAAAAGATTAAAAGCCTTTGTTCTTGTCATATTCACCTAATGCGTACCGTGCGTACGCATAAGTACAAAATTAAAATATTAATCCAACAAAAGTAAATCCATAGGGATTGTGAGGAGTGACCAATCTCAACAAAGATTTGAAATAAATCCTATAGATTAACTTTTAGATCCATTGGGATTTAAAAGTTAATCTATTAGTTTTGAAATTTAATCTTAAAAAGGAGTTAAAAATTTTAAATCGTGTAAGTTTTAAAAGTAATCCAACAGATTAAAAATAAAACCCAAGGATAATCTATAAGATTTGATTTTAAACCATTTTCGACTTGTTTTTAAATCTAAGTAAGATTTAGATTTTTTTAAAACTTTTAAGATTTACTTTTTAAATCCCTGTAATTTAGAGTGTACTGATTTGGGTTTTTGATAAAAAATAGGTATAGAGATGGTCAGTTTTTCAAAGTTCGGCAGGCACATTGCCACATACCCGTACAAAATGTTTTGAAGAACCACCCCGGATCTCTTTATCTTTTTGTATTCACATCGGAGGGGCACTCACAAATATATTTACTCAGTCTCATTACACCGGCACAGGTTTTCCAACATTGGTCTTTACAGAAGTGATATTTAAGTGGTCCAAAAGAAAGGTCCACTGAACCGATTTTTCCGAATGAGGTCTGATTCAGTTTGACCTGCTTTTTACCATAAAACCATAGAGTTGCTATGTATATACGCGGTGGAAGCGGGGTGGGGGAGGGAACACGTCCTCTCCTACATTTCACTAGAACTTAGGGGACGGTCCCCTAAAAAAGAAAAGGAGGGATGAAAGGAAGAAATTGCCCGGACACTTCCAGTCACTGACACAAATTTTACATTCAATTTCACTGGTTTTTTTTGATAATTTAAATGTGCAAAATCGTAAAAAACATGCGCTCTTCGCGCGAATTTTCAGATATTTCGATTTTCTGCAAATTTCAAGAATTTTAAACAAGTTTTAGATACAATTTGCCTCGTTGACAGAAGCGCACATCACAAAATATTCCGCTATTTTTCATCCGACCATTTAAGTTTTTGCTCAAAATAATTTGCCGTCCCCTTTATAACATTTACCCTCCGCCGCCACTGCCAAAAACATGAATAAAAGAGTGCAGAGATAAAGACTGTCGAATAAAGAACTGCAATTTTGAAATGGGTATTTTCAGCGTCGTAGCCAGATTGCCCCCCCCCCCCCAAAAAAAAAAAAAAAAACCGAAAAATCGAGCGGGAAATCGGGACAAATGAGACAGAAGCTACAAGACTGCTATAGACAGGAAACATGGGGAAAAACAGAAAATCTTGTCATAAGATCTGCAAAAATTGCTTAAACCCTTTTTTTTTAAGGTTTGCTTGTCAACTTTGAAATTCGACTTGAATTTATTTTGGGTGTACGAAAATGGATTTTTTGCCGGGAAAATTGGGAAGAAATGTGCACATGCCGGGGAAAATCGGGAAAAAATCGGGACGAAATGTCTATAAGCCCGTCAGATTTCGTATAAGCCAATCGGATCCGATATAAGCCCATCAGATCTCATTAGCCCGTTGGATCTCGAATAAACCCACCGGATCCGTTATACAAATGTATAAGCTCAACGGACTCCTTATAAACCCATCGGATCCAATATAAGCCCATCGGATCTCTCATAATCCAATCGGATTAAGTATTAATTGGATTTCTTATTACCCCATATCCAATATAAACCAATCGGGTTTACTTTTAAACCCATCAGATTCAATATAGGCCCATCAGATCTCTCATAAGCCCATCGGATTTGGTATAAACCCATCGGAATTTCTTATACCCCATCGGATCTAATAAAATCCATCAGATTTATTATAAACCATCAGATCAGATTTAGTATTAAACCCATCGGATCCAATATAAGCCCATCAGATCTCTGGTAAGCCCATCGGATTTTGTATAAATTCATCTGAATTTCTTATAACCCCACTAGATCCAATATATACCCATCGGATTTAGTATAAACCCATCAGATTCAATATACGCCCATGGATCTAATATAAGCCGACGGATTTCGCATAAGCCCTTTGAATCCAATTAAAGCCCATCAGATCTGATATTAGTCCATCGGATCTTAAACCCATCATATCTGTTATAAGCCATCAGATTTAGTATAAGCCCATCCAACCCGATATAACCCCATCGGATCTCTAATAAGCCCGTTAGATCTATTAGAAGCCCATCGGATTTCAAATAGGCCCATCGGATCTGATATAACCCCATCAGATTTCGTATACCCCTATCGGATTTCGCATAAACCCATCGGATTCCGTATAAACCCAAAGGATCCGATAAAAGCCCATTGGATCCCTTGTAAGATCATGGATTTTTGCAGATTTTCGTGGATCCTGCGGATTCTTGTGCATATTTTTGCGGATCATGCATCTTTGCAGATCATGCAGATTTTGTGTGTATTCTTGTTGATCCTGCGAATTTCTTGCGGATCTTGCAGATTTCCTGCACCAGCTCCTCCTCCTCCTGCTCATGGTCCTCTGCTCCTCCTCCTTCTCCTATCTAAATGTTCGACCTTGTATGTAATCTAGTGCCCCTATATCTAACCTTTACCCACTCCTCGACTCCCTTGCCTTACCTCCTGCTCCTTAGCCTGTAACTATGCACCATGACCTCCAAACCTTAATCTCCCCTAACCCATGACCTCTGCCCAAAAATCCTCACCATCATTCCCTTTGTATTTGGGATTTTTAGGGAAACGTACCTTGGGAGGGGCACATCTTTGGGGACATCTACCTTCCAAAGGGGGCACCTACCTACCTTAGGTAGGGAAAACACCAACCACATCTTGGGAAAGGAACTTACCTATCTAGGGGAATATCTGGTGTCCCCCAAAATAGGTAGGTGTCTCACCAAGGTAGGGAGGTGCCCTCTCCCCATATTTGATAGGCGAGTCCCCCTCTAGCTAGATTGGTTCCCTCAAGGTGGGTAGGCATCCCCCTTCTGTGGTAGGCAAATGTCCCCCTCCAAGGTAGGTACATGCCTGAGCTCCTATACCCACCTCGGGGACATCTACCTCCTATATATGTTTTGCCATAGATGCCCTTTCAGAGGAAGGGTCGGTCGGTTGGGAAAAGGGTTTTTAATATTTATCTTTATTTTTCTCAGGCATAAAGCTGTACAAACATATAAAACAGACAAAAAGTGGGTTAAAAATGGATGATTTAAGATTTTCAACACCTAATCAATGTTTGAAATAATGTATAACTTCTATAAGATCAAAGGAACAGTTTTTAAAAACACTTTTGTGCTGATCTAATTTACCAGTAAAAATTTAAAAAAAAAAAGGGTTTTCTAGAAATTTAAAAAAATAGGGTTGGTATTCTTTTGTAGAGTAAAAACCATTTTCCCAGATATTCAAAATTAGGGTCGGTCGGAAAAGGCCAAACAAATATTTTTTGACCTGAAGGGACATAATAAATCATTTAGTCAAACTAACTATTTTTCAGTGACAGAGTGTAATTTAAAAGTGAATAAATTTCACTCCAAAAGATTCACCGAGAGGACAAAACAACACAATGTCATTAATTTGAGACATTACTAAAAATTCATATGTTGAAGTATCACATGTTTCTGGGTGTTTTACTTTTCCCATTTTCAAAGTATTTGCTGAAGACAGAGCTGCAGATAAGAATGGCAGTTGGCACTGTAGTCTTTGTTAAAGACGCTTCAAAATGTTGACTCAAATGAGCGCCAAAGGCGCGATACGAGCGCCTACAAGCGCCATGAGGCGCTTGCCATCTTCGAGCGCTGAGCGTAGCGAAGCGTGAGGCTGAGCGAAGCGAAGAACACTGTTATATCTGTAAGCTATTGTAGAGGGCGATATATACATTACAATATTCAATATACAATACCTTGAACAAAGGCTATTGGCACTGATAACTTGCGCAGTGTCCCTTTAAAATACCCTAAAGTGGCTTTAATAGACCAACAAATGAGTCAAATGTATGACGAAAATTGTTACATGGCTAAAATATCTGAGTTATGATCACTGGCACATCAAATATTTGCACAATGTATTAAGCTTGAAATAAACCCCGTAGGCGGTTATTATTTTGACTCATCACATTAAAATCACTTATTGGTCAACTTGACCTAGTGAGTGGCTGAGAAAATAGCCTCATCTCCTGTGGAGAAATCACTTGCTCTGATAGCAGTTGATTGAAGCATGGTGTAATTTGACCAAGTGTGGAAGCTGAGTCCAGCATTAATGTCTATGTAGGGAAAAGAAAATTAAAAAGGAGAATCGTTGCTCCCCACCATTTTGTTGCTCATGGAGCAGAGTTATTGTTCCCTAAGATGTGTTCAGAAATTGGCCCAATAGCTGGGCAGATAGTATAAATATTCACTTTTAAAACGCACAGACAGTGTGTATATTTTATTTCACGTGCAAACCATGTCTGCATATTCACCTTGTTTAGGATTTCGCCAAGGAAACCCAACTTGGTACTTGGTACCCAGTACTGTTGGTACCAAGTAAGCTAAAGGAAGTTTATCTTCAACAGGGTTCCAAGATGTTTTTTAAATTCAGTTTTGAATGCAGGAGGAAGACTGGAGTACCCGAAGGAAACCTGCGGAAGCAAGCATGGACTGAAAACCAAATGCACATAAAGCACCGGGCGCAGGACTCAATTGGTGCAAACTTTGATTGGTGTAAGGCCCAAAATATTCGGCAGTGTCTGCGTTGCTCTGACCTTGATACACTATTTTTCCTGCTAATCTGTTTCAAAAAGTCTTGAAGTGTGACACGCGAAGCTGTAAAATGTAATAGGGGAAGCAGGTAGCACAGCAGTACTTCACCCGCTTTGTACCATGAGTCCAGGACTGTCACGGGTTTGATCCTCGGTCTTGGATCTCTATGCAAGTAGTTGCCTGTTTAAACTTCCTTCTGGATAAGGAAAAAATAGATTTAATTGACAAACAAAAGATTTGACAAGTTAAATTTGCAACCAAGTTTTCTGCAGGACATATTATTATGAGACACCCTGTATTTGCCACATATGGTACCATCTGTGCCACCCACACTTGAAATGAAAAATAATAAATGAAACTAACAAAAAAGGTCAGATTCTGACCCACTTGTAGACGGCATAATGCATAATTCACAGATATTAAGTAATCGTGAAAGCACTAGAATACAGCTTAAAACATGGTGTAATTACTGCCCAGCATCTTGATTAAGATACACGGCTTGTTAATGTCAACATTGTAACAAATCGTATGTGTCATGTAAACGTGTTCTTAAAGTATTGTCCGATATTGATGCGAGACGATCATTCAAAGCAGTCTCCTGAAAAGTTGGTCTAATTGAGCGAGACACAGGGAGACAGGTGTATGAAGAACTCAGTTATTTAGAGAGGAGAAACCAGATTCTGTGCCATTTTTATTCCTGCATGGAGACAAAACTGGGACTATTCAGGGTTTCCCCTTGCATCGTAACTTATTGAAATTGTAGTGTGTCCACACCTTTTGCATCTGTTTTGTTTTGCCGCACTTTACGCATGCTCAAAATCAAGGCACACAAAAATGATATATCTCTGCAGAAGTCTTAGTCTAGGAGATGCACAACAACGAAACATAGCATCTGCTTGCTGTCCGCAGAGAATCACCTTGCCTCGTGTGCAGTGATGAGTGGTCCTGAATACTCCCAATTTGAACCATGTGGCTGATGACACCATTTCATGGGTATCTCCCCTCTATACCTATGAACTCGGCAGAGGAATTATGAACACATTTTAGGTCAGCAGTTAAGTCAGGCTTCTCAATGGTGGCCCACAGGCCATATTCGGCCCCAACCACTTTAATATGGCCCTCAGATGATTTCTAGAACACAGAAATATAGAAAAAAATCAAAAAGAACCACTTAAGATAGCCCACGGATCACTTCCGAGAATAAAGAAGTATCTAGGAAAAACTCAAAAAAAGTCTTCTTTTGGCCCTTTAACATCTGAACTGATACATGTATTAAGATCATACTTTGCAAATTCTATTATTGTGTAAAGAACAATGTAAGACAATATTCTGGTGTGTGATGAGGAACCCTTGGCCCTAATTTTTATACAAACTTTAACTTGAAGTATGTTGGGGGATTCAATTCTGATCAAAATCTTCCCAATATTTGGTACTTGACAGTTATTACCAAACATCTATGGGCCTAGAGAGTGAAATTCACCTGCAAATCAAATTTTGTCCAATGCACCTTTAAGTAGGCACCAAGCTGGCTTGCCCCCCCCCCCCCCCTTGCATGTACAGAAGCAGATGGGTCAATGAAAAAAAGAATACAATGAATGCTGATGAACAGGACTGAACGAAAACATGACTAAAACAAGATGGAAGAGATTTATGAAAATTGTTAAAATGTAAACACTGTGGCCATGTAAGTCTGGGAAAATATTACAATATTATTACATGTGTTACACACCCACCCAAATCAAAGGCTGTCTGCATGCAGTGGGTGTAATATAAACTGTTTTGGTTT
>JXSR01S074605.1:46700-66982 GCA_000969725.1 Ophiothrix spiculata | reverse complement strand
ATTTATTCCAATAATTATTGTCTAATTTCATTAGGATTTATTTATTTATTTATTTCAATTTATTTATTTTGTTTATTTATTTATTTCAAGAGCCAATCAGTGCACTGAAATCAATAGATAGATGGTGTCAATCGTTCAAAAATATTTTGAAAAATACTACACATCAGCTGGATTTGAGGTAAAAGATATTACTTTGAAGCATGGAAGGATATCTCACATCTTTCCTTCAATAGATGGGGAGGGATCTCATGCATAGAGCATGCTCATATGTATATCCACCAAGGCCATACACTCACTTTTGTACTCAATTCCCCCTCCCTCCCTCCACCAATAACTCAACATTTTGACTTGATCTGATCATCCCGTAGGTTTTGCAGCACTTTTTCCACCTCAATTACTGAGTTGGGTATAAACATTGTGAGCATATATCGCATGTGTGGGCTCAGTATCCTCAGGCGCGTATGCTGTGACTATCATGTGGTCTGAATGATTACGCCCGATTAACCTAAAGTGTATCAGTTTAACGATTCGATATTATACACACAAGCCTCAACCTAGCTTTGGCCAAAGCCGACCTATAATATATGTATTAGAGTTTAAGTTCAGTATTGCTGTTCAATACAAGAAGGCTAATTTACATCAATGTAAGTTACCCCCTCTATCGACCGTCAAATGACGTGACTGATGGTGCTTCGCACCATAGTGACTGATTGTCCTGGTATATATTACAGCGCCACTCATATCTGTTGATGGTCGGCTAACCTGTGCTATGGGGCCTGTATTTGGACTAAGCATGGTAAGGGCACTTCGTGGCTATAGTTTGTGATTTTGTGAATATCAATCTCGCGCTTCGCGCTCGACAAGTTGCATCCCCAACAATCTCGCGCTACGCGCTCGACATCCCCCTTCATGAACGCCACTTCGTGGCTATAAAGTTTGTGCTTTGGAATATCAATCTCGCGCTCGACATCCCCTTTATGACAGAATTTATTTCAAACTAATATCGGCGAGCTCTGTAAGAGCTAGCCTATTATGCTGCATCAGTGCATCATAATAATTTTTTAAAGAAAATTCAAAATTCTAGTACCATACATATTTGCAATATCCAAATATGTTATGATAAAAATCTTTTAGGTGACTCATATTAGTTCTTTCAATCCCTGAGCTCCAAAAAATTCTAGTACTATTCTGTAGTGCAATAATTTATGCACTTTTTATGTAAAATATGTGTGTGGATTGGTTTATATTCATTAAATTACCAGAGGTTGTTTTAACTTTTAAGTACTTCCCATAATTCTATTCAAATTTGAAATCAACAGCTCAAAACCACCCACAGTGACAACCATTTCCCAATGAACATAGTAAAATGCATGTTTTAAATCTGACACAGTACATAAATATTGAAGCGACCAGATAATTAAAATTGCCTTGAGAAAGGTCACACTATTAGCTCAATGAATATGTAAACAAATCTTTGGTCGCTTGAAGTTTTCACACCAATAATACAGTTTGATTTAGCATGAAATTCAATATCATTCCCATACAAATGCACATCAGTAGTAATTTGACCTCACTGAACATTTCTTTAGTTCATTCATGCTTACTGAGCTGTTACTGTGTATTGTGGGAAGATCTTAAATCACACTCTGTTATATTACTATCGATTATTGTTAAGATCCCTTATCACCATTCATGGACCCCTGAAAGTCGGTGAGCGCACTGAGGATTCTTATACCCTGGTCACATAACCTTGCGGCGAGGTTACGATGTGTTTACAGCGTCATACCGGGTAGAATTCAGCGGACACCCGTGTCTGGACGGTGTCCATGTGAAGACCAGGCGGCGTCTGTGAGCCGTAGAGATGCTGGAAGCATGCCGCAAGAATTTAATTCTTGAGTAAAAACCTTGCGGTTTGTATGATGTCTTCAGTTATGGTCACTTAACCACCGGTTGCCGAACGGTGACCGTATGTGACCATAGCATGACCCTTGTGTGCTTTTCCAATCCAGGTGTCAAAGGGTACCCGCATTTTTTAATATTGGAAAGGCAACAAACTCGTCAGGAAGGAGGTGTGGCGATTCCCTTACCACCTTATACCACAAATATCGTTAAGAGAGATGGGCACTCCTACTTGTGCAAATTGAGACCGTCACCTGTACCCTTTTGCTCTGGTCACCACTTGTATGAATAAAGAGCCAGGAGTATGTTTGCAAGTTGGAAGTTATAAGAAATGCAATATGGAAGTTTGTAAGTTCTCAAAAAATAAAGTCTTCTTGTAAATCACACAAAGCAGAATCTATGGTGCAACAAAGTTTGGTTTATACTATGATGTTATCACAAAAATCCGAATGCCTGGCTAATTGCCAGATCACCAGGCTTGTTGTATGTTTTGAAATCATAAACACAAAATATGTACATGCTACTTGGGAAACTACCATGTGCGACATTAAAAGCTTTCTGCGTTTTACTGGTTTTACACTCCAGTAAAACCAGTTTTATGTGGTATACAATTTAGTACCAGGAAGATAGATAGTAATAGTTTATGGTTCATTTGTGTCCCATTTATTCCAATAATTATTGTCTAATTTCATTAGGCTAAGTCTACTAATGGGACTACCTGATGTATATGTGTCTAGTCAGTCTGTCTTGTATTCAAGCAAATTAGTTTAATTTATGAGGAGCGCAATTCTATAAGGCAGATCACAGATCTAGATCATAGGCAAGGTCAGATCGGTGTATATTATTACTGCTCTGATCATTTTTTGATCAATTTATCACTGTCTATAAATTATATATTTATATGGATGTCCGAAAATAGCACTGTCAATGTGTTACTACAGAAAAAATATTGCACTTCGAAATGCTAAGAAACGTGCTCTGAGTATACTGTGAGGTTTCAACAGTCTTACAGCACAAGTTTAAAATATACATGTATCTTTGAATTTTCGACATGTGGCACATGTCCTCATCAGAAGTGATATTGTGATAGTTTACCTCTTTCATGTCCTAAAAGTCAAAAATTCATTGCTACTCCATTAATCCTCAAACTTAACGCAACAGGTCCCTCATTGGCAAAAAATTTCAATTCGATCCAGCCGTTTTAGTGCTAATAATGTACTTGCAATGTGCAGATTTGAGCAACATTTTATGTGAAATTACTTCATGAACAGAGTTTTGAGATTTTGACAGGAAATTTTTCGACAGAACATTAACTGTTTTTTCAGTTGCCATTTTAATATGGTTCATTCGATTTTTCATTTCTTTTTTTTTTATTTTGGTCCTTTTTAATATGCTTTATCATTGACAAGACTTTCAACGTAAAATTCATTAAGGGAGTTTTTAAGGGGATCCCTGATAATCCCCCTCCTTGGGCACCAACGGGTGGAAAAATATTGTACTTTTCTATTTAGAAGCATAGGTGCCTCTAAACGGGAACCAATAAATTCCGGACAAACCGGATAGCGCCATCCATTATTGAACTGCTTCTAATTAAGGATACGTGAATAAACTTATGTTTTGCTTGGTCTACTGAAACGAATTGAAACTCAAATCATTTGGAACGGTCACGCAGACTTTAATTTGCACCTATTATATTGATTGGAAGTTCGAGTTACCTTTGAATTCTTTATATTGTATTTTTATTGTAATTTTTATTGGACTTCTATTAATAAGAGCTGAAATTGATTCCGTCATAGGCCTGTAATCCTTAATGGGGCTCTCCACACGGACAAATCAATCTGTACTTCGCATCTCTAGATGCATTTAGATTAAACGTGACTTCAGCAAATGATCGCACATTCGTAAGTGTCAGCGCGCATAGCTGCGCTATTTCCACGCACAGGCATACTCCAGCGTGTCAATACGCGCACCTGGAGTAAAGTCAGATTGACGCGCGACCGTGTGAACACAATCTGCACTTTGGAAATCTACATTCATCTAGATGCATCTACATTTGACGCTTCCATGTGGAGAGCCCCAATTTTACTCTGTCAATTTCTTTAAGGAATAAAGAAAAAAGAAGAATAAACAAACAAAAATATTGATATAGGGCTGGGTAGGATTCGATCCATGGTTTCTCGGGTACCAACACATCATCTGAGACCATTGATCTAATTAGGGATTTAATGTAAGCTTGGGTTACTTATTCATAGATAACTTTCAAAGTGATTTATTGCGCAACTATTGTACCTGCAGAGCTTAATTGCATCATCATAATCAGGAGGCAGTTCAACTTTTAACATGCTTTCAATAGCTTTGATTACGCATACTATGAGATTTATTCCGCTAATGCGATAATATAGGGATTGAAAATTCGTCATGTATATCGCTTCCTTGCTTAGTCTAGTGGTATAGATTTAGAACATTGTCAAGAGTGGAACATCTACATCTACATTCAAGTCCCAATCTGACTTAAAATGTATCAATATAGTTTTTATTATTTTTAAATGTATTTAGGGCCTATTTCTTTCTTTATTTATTCATCTTTTTATTTATCAAATTATATCTCCATTTAATTTTTATTTGCGTGTCAGTGTTTTTGCAATTCATTTAACACACACTTTTGATCAAGTTATTAGAAATTTTGTCATTTTGAAAGTATTTCAAATTGTATTTAAAAAAGGCTAAAGATACGACAAACGTCCAATGGAGATCTTCAAATATTTGCCTGTTTACAGAGGTTGTAAAACTGGAATGAACAGCTAACATCTATTGGTATAGAACCAAAACGTATGAGTAACGTACAAAAGTTTAACATACTGAACGTGTGCCAAACGGACAACCACCGTGTGGATAACGAGTTGGACGTATACATAAAGGACAAACGGTATTGATAACGTATTCAACGTACTTCTAACGAACATATGACGAACAATGAATACAGCCTAACAATAGTGGGATAAGGTACGCTATTCATACGTTTTGGTGTCTCAATACGGTGATGTCTGACAGAGCCTTTAAGCGTGATAATGCCCTATCACTGTAATTACTTCTAGGACCGTCCCACCAAAAAGAAATAAACCTGCCCAATTAAACCCAGTATGTTTACAAATAAATAAATGACTTGAGAAAAAAATGCAAGTTGCAGACTGATTCAGTTACTTACTAAAAAAATATAGATCACATTATTATTAATACACTTGTTCACAATCACTCAATAAATGAGGAATAACTTGTTCGAAAACATTGATAAATACCACGACAATCAAATCGATTATTCATGACAGGCCGACCCTGATAGATGATTTGTAAAGTACGGTACCTTCTAGGATCCTAGTGGGTATCTAAATTTTGATCGTATCCAAATTGTGAGTTTCGCCAAACTGATTTTCAAATGTTCACAAGCAGCAGGTTTTACACGTACTTAACCCTGACATGCGATTAACAGGGCGCCGTTTTATGCGTATGTGAAGGCTTTGCCATGCGTAATGTGCTAATTTAAATATCAACTGTGGGTTCATCACAAATCAACTAAAGGCACATCCACACCATCGGACGTAAGTCTGTTTGGAACCGGTATTAAGATACACCAGAAGTAAGGCCGGACGTAAGTTGTGGTGAGAACTATGATCGGACGTAAGTTAATCGGGCGTAAATCGGACTTACATCCGATGATTTATTCCTGCTAAAGGGCAGGAGTAACTGCAGTTACATCCTGGATTAAAGTTACATCCGATACGTGGAAACAACTACCAGATGTAAGTATGGGATGTAAGTGTGACCTTTGTTATAAATGCACTATGGAATGTGACTTGCTCATCAGAGCAGAACTTAACGATTCTGTGTGTTTATTATACTGGATACTGGAACATACATTATTTTCAAATAATGTCTGTGTATATAATTATGTAAAATTGTTAAAACCATTCCATCAAAGGCATTTCAGTAAACATGATGAAATTGACCGAGTTCAATTTTGTCTATAGATCAAGGGAGAGAAACGTAACAGTTTGGAATCTATGATTTCTTGTGTATGCAAACACGGGTCCTTACAAGTTGAATTTAGGACTGGTAGTATACATATATAAATTTTAAAAAAAAAAGGAAATAGAACAAGCTATTCTTGTACCGACGACAATGAATTCGTGATTTCTAAACTTGCGGGATTTACTCCCGATGACGCTTCAATCAGATGTAAAAAACGACAAACTATCAGAAGTAAATTCATATATTAGCCATGTGAGAACGTGAACCAGGAGTAGCGGGAATAATTAATCCGATTACAAATGAGCGGTAGTAAGTTAGGACCGGTTGTAAATCAAAGGTGGGAAAACAACTTAAGGTACGCTCTTGTATAAAGAGATATGGCGAGTTGTTGAAATGGATAATTTAAAACTTGAAGACAATGCAATGGAATCATAACAGGAATTGAAAATGAATTAAAAACAATCAAATGGAATTACCCATCCTGTTGCCAATTAGGCATTACAACAGGAAACCAAACACATCATTAAAAATAAAAAGCTGCCATGAAATAGCTGCCCTGGTTAAAGGGACTGACCTACATTCTCCCCTCTACTTTTTACCTACATATTTTTTTAAACATGAATTGATACAACATGTTTATAGTAATATAACCTACGAGTAGTTTTCCATGATTTTGTGGAATATTGGAGAAAATTGCAATTCTTTACCAACATTGCTTTTTTTCTCTGCAAATGGTGTGAAAACAGGGTTTCTATTTTTATCTAACAAAATATCTTGTTTCTACACCTGTAATGAGCAAACAAATTATTTTTGATGAAATGGCTTTTCTTCTGATATATATTTAATCATAACTAAGAGCTTTAAATTTGTTTGATCTTTTATCTGGTAAATTCATCTGAGGTACAAATTTAGGATTTAAAAAAAAACACTGGATAGTCACACCACCATCACAGAATGCTATATTGCAAATTGATTCTCTCTCAAGAGAAATTTTGTTGTACTAGTAGAATTTTTTCCTTTTCTGGATTTTACTACATTTTGAAGTTTTATTTAGAACATTTCCATAAGTTTTCAATTCTAAGTGTAATCTTTGCAACAATTGTAGGCCCTAAACAAAGAGGAGTTGAAGGATATCAAAATATATTCAAATATTTTATAACATTGAAATGGAATTAATGATCTTCCTGGCCTCATTAGCATCAGAACAGGAAAACAATCAAATTACTTTAATGAAATATTACCCATTGTAAATGGCTTTGAAATGGCTGCCCTTGTTGAAGAATATTTTGAAACAATTACAGAATCATTACAAATATTCAAATATGTAATAACATTAAAACAATATTAATGATCTTGTTGGTCTCATTAGGCCTCACAACAGGAAAAATCAAATCAGTTTAAAAGGAATTATTAATTTCAAAAATTGCCTTGAAATATGTTAGACCTTGACAAAAAAATAATATTTTGGAACAATTCAACCCACAAGAAGAGTTACAAAATGATATCAGAATATCAAAATATCTTAAAACATTCAACTTGGATTTACAAGGGGAAAACAATCAAATCATTAAAAACAAATATTGAATTCAAAAATTGCCTTGAAATATGAAGCCTCGATGAATGGTGTTATCTTGCAATACACGTCTAACCCTTTTTTATTCATAAATTATCCATTGTGTTTCTTTTGTTTAAAGTTTGTTGCCCTGACCGTTATTTTTAAGAATGGGGTCTAGAGCGTTATCTAACAAAGCATTTAGATAACGTTATGGGTAGTGAAGTGAGACGCGATGGATAATTAGAAACACTGATTCTAGTTTGACATTATCAACAATATTATTATGCAGTCATGAAGTCAGCGAATTAAATTGGTAACCTTGATATTTAAATCAAATAGGCCTATAGAATTAGATCCGAACCTGATGACAGCGTTTTACGTAATAATGGTAAAACTGTTAAAACAAATATCAAAATCATTCGAGCTCTGAGTTCGGAAGTATTTGTTTGCATTTTAAAACACCATCAGGTAAATATCACTATGTTAATTATCTCGCTTTGTTCATTTGCATGTACAAAACAATAAACACAGGCATATGAATAAAAACAAAAACAAGGGAGTCACAGGGAATCTACCATTAATTTTGAAATACGATTCCAGCATAGTAACATACAGCAAAAGCCCATGGCTTATGTTTCACCAAAGGATGTCATATACCGTAAACCGGGGTGACTTTGAAAGCTTTTTTCAGTTTTTGTAATTTATTTTATTTTATTTTAAACATAAACAAAATTCTGATATTATGCTTTCAAAATACATCCTGGGGCATGGTCTTTCTCATGTTACATTTTTATAGAACTAGCTGTTATGTTAAATATATATTTTTAAATTCTTAAGTACTGTTCTTTGAACGGGACACCTTTTTCCTGGAACAATGTGAGATAAATACATTCCTAGAACTAGAAAATATCATTATCCCACAGAAATATAATTGTTTTGATCACAAAAATACAAAAATGGGTGATAATGCAAACACAGCGACTCAGACTTGAAAATCTGTAAGCAACAATCAAGTGTACTGGTTACCCTGCTAAATGCATGTATTTATATGGGAGATATAGGCGTTCAAAGTCACCCCAGGATCGTTTTTTCTCAATATAGAGAATAAGAAAGAAATTTACAAAATTATTTTCATTCATTATTGTAAACTATTATATTCCTGATATTTCATTGTTTAAAAAACTAAGATAAAAATCAAAAATTTGAGAAAACCGTTCCTAGACATTTGTTTCTAAATTCCAAAAAGCTAAAAAGTTCAAAATTTCATGAATGCAAATTGTAGTTAGGCTTTCCAGAAATTTTTGGGCAAAAAATACGGTTTTTGACATTTTTTGCCAAAATTGACATTTTTGGTCAAAAACTGATATCATCATCATGTTTAGGGTAAAAATCCGCTTCTAAAAAGGTTACTTTTATATAGAATATGCAATTAGTTTGAAAGTTAGAGCACAAAAACGGTTTATGCCATTTGAAGGTCTACCCCAGCCTTAAAGGTTTGGTGCGCAAACACTTTTGACCGGGTATCATAATGGGAGTCTAATGAAATTTGACTCCCATAAGGCGATGGGAGTCAAGTGAAAGTCAAGTGAATAATTCATACTACATTAATTATGCATTCTTCTTTTTTATTTAGATGGAAAATAGGTGAGGTTTTTTCCACAACAGAACCATGAATTGAACTTTTTAAGATACGGTATTAGAAAAATCATATTTTTATCTTTCCTCAAAAAATAACAAAATTGTTCCTATAGTGACAAACTTTATTATGCTATTCTAATTCCACTGGGGTTCACACGTGAATCTCATTCGTAGCAAAGTAGTTTAAATTTATTTGAGGCACTCTTTTTCTACATATTGAAATGACATGAGCGATACTGCGATTGAATACCAGCAAAAAATAAAGAAAATAATAAGATTTGCTCTTGTAAAATGTTATCGCCTTGATCAATTTCAACAAGTAAGGTGTCATTTTAAAGCTTAGAAAATTCTGCAACAGATGAAATTATAAAATCACAATTTATATCATCTGTAAAGTCCCCCCTTTCAGGGTGAGCCATCACAAAGGTTAAAGAGTTGGACCTGAGAACATTATTACAAAAAATATCTCAGACAAATTTGCCTCTCCCCCTCCTTCCAATCCCACATCCCTCTCCCCCCCCCAACCCAAAAAAAAAATATAAAGCTTGTGCTGCTACTGCAATGAAATCAAAATCCCTATTAAATATCTGAAGTCATCTATGTCATATGCATGCATATAATAGCAGGCAACACCCTCTGCCCTTTATCAGGTCAACATCATTTTCAAGTATTTTTCACAGCATCCATAAGTAGCCTCTTCAGGAACAATTTTAACGTGAGAACATGTACATCACGATAAAAGTGTTTTTGCACTCCCTTTAATGCACGTACGTGTGTCAAAATCACAAAGGGTTGAAAGAGAGTTTCAATGCAGACATGGGACTTGGAAATCTTGTAAATGACAAGAATCCGTTTTGGAGAACAAAATGCTTGTAATGAAACTTACAAGAATTCAAACACAGACTTGGCTTTTGTGAGATTTGGGCCCGAAATTATGCTCCTGGAGCAGCTGCTCCCGGGGCAGCTGCTCCAGGAGCATGCTCCGGGAGCATGTTTAAATAAGGCCTTGCAAACATTAAAACATGCTCCCGGAGCATGTTTTAGATATATCTAGTTACTTGCTTCTTTATATATCTAGTTAGTTGCTTCTTTAATCAATGCCATTCTGCAAGACAATATTTAAACATGCTCCCGGAGCATGTATTAGATACTGCTCCCAGAGCAGCTGCTCCGGGAGCAGCTGCTCCAGGAGCATAATTTCGGGCCCAAATCTCACAAAAGCACAGACTTGTAGCCATATGATTAGGGGTTATTCTTCATGGATGTGTTTGATTTATCAAAATCATAAGTGTATTTTGGGAAATTATCTTTAAAAGCACCTAATTTGAGTAAAGTTGTTCACCTTTCTACCAGAACTGATATACTGAAAATGTACTGGTAAATAGAGAACAGTGAATTTCTAAAGTCTGAAACCAATGGGCAAACTTTTGTTTTTAGACCCCCGCCCCCCCCCCCCCCACCTCCTTCCTCAGAATTTTGAGGTTTTAAAAGATCTCCTTATAAGGATTCAATCAGTGGCAAATATCTTATAATATAAACTACAATTCTGCATTTAAGATTCTGACAAAAGACGTAAAGCATAAATCTTTGGTGTGCATGAATTAATGTCCCTTTGGTGGAATAGTTGAAAACGTGCATATAATCGTAGTGTACTTGAGATGATCCTCGGGGTATGCATTGTGTAGTTTTTCTATTTATGGCGATGGGTTGCTAAATCTGACACCATACCATCGGAAATGTCCCAGGTGGCGCAAGGTGCAAATGGCTAATTACAAGTCAAGAGGCTAACCTCCAAGGAAGTCATTCCAAAGATCGAACATGCAAATGAATTATGTATATTATTTGGTATTGAGTGTATGTGTAGGAGTCTAAGATGTAGGTGTTGCCAGGTTGAAATCAATGTCATTGATTTGGGATTTATATGACAAGATTTCATAATCACAGGCATTGATTTATGTCATTCAAACTCTATACTCAATAAACCTTGAAGGAAAAAGTAAGCAGCCGATTAACACACACCCCCAATATGATCATACAGACAAATAAATTGGTCCATATTTTTCGAATCATGAAAACATATCTAATCTTGCTGACTATTTAAATTAACTTATGCCCAAGGCTTGTCCATGTGGTAGCAACAAAATTAGCAAAAATAGTACCAAAATCAAGAAAGATTCATGCACACAAAGTATGATACAACAAAGTGATTTGGTCCTAATCAATCATTACTAGTCTCTTACACAATACAAAAACATCATTTCACAATGTTGTAGAATACAAGGGATATGCAATGGATCTCATAACAGAGTCTTGATTGCTTACTTTATACTTACAAGGTTTATGTGTATGTGATACATTCAAGGTCACACAATTTTATCAATTTTTACAGGAGGGGGAACCGGTGCCAAGCTGTATACAGGGAACTCTTGTACACTTAAGTTAATTCTATAACTCCCCTCTTTCAATCTCACTAAGATACCACCCAGGTCACAATTAACCCATATTTTATCTGGGTGAGCTAATGGCGTGAGCCACTGTGCCAGGCTGTGTACAGGGAACTCTTGCAAACTCAAGTTAATTCTATAACTCCCCTCTTTCAATCTCACTAAGATACCACCCTGATCACAATTGAACCATGATTTATCTGGGTGGGATAATGGCGTGAGCCACTTGTGCCAAACTGTGTACAGGGAACTCTTGTAAACTCAAGTTATTCTATAACTCCCCTCTTTCAATCTCACTAAGATACCACCCTGATCACAATTGAACCATAATTTATCTGGGTGGGATAATGGCGTGATCCACTAGTGCCAAACTGTGTACAGGGAACTCTTGTAAACTCAAGTTAATTCTATAACTCCCCTACAGATTTCAATCTCACTAAGATACCACCCTACGCACAATTAAACCATATTTTATCTGGGTGAGCTAATGGCGTGAGTCACTGGTGCCAAGCTGAATACAGGCAACTCTTGTACACCCCATGTTAATTCTATAATTCTCCTCTTTAAATCTCACTAAGATACCACCCTAATCACAATTAAACTATATGTGATGACTCATCCCGAAAAGGGGGACTTTGCGACTGAACACTTTTCAAGAAACAGGTGAAAATAGGTAGCAAAAAATAAAGAAAATAATTAGAATTTCCAGCATATTTTCTGTTGTAAAATTTATTTTATTGCCTTGATCAAGGGGGGACTTTGCAGATGATATCAATTTTGATTTTATCATCTCATCTGTTACAGCATTTCTAGGCTTTAAAATAATACCTTACTTGTTGAAATTGATTAAGGCGATTAAATTTTACAACAGAAAATGTGCTGGAAATTCGTATTATTTTCTTTATTTTTTGCTGCCTATCTTTATCATTTTCTCGAAAAGAGTTCTGTCGCAAAGTCCCCCCTTTCGGGGTGAATCATCACATTTTATCTGGGTGAGCTAATGGCGTGAGTCACTGGTGCCATGCTGCTAATAGGGAACCATAATCCTGCAGACATATGACAAACATCTTGTTTATGAAGCTTGCATCATTTATGTCATTAATGCTCTGGTTCACCATAAATAATGATCAGGCCAAAGAAAAAAATGTCTCAGCTTCCTGCGCCCGGGAATTTTACCGCATTTTTTTTTGTTTTTTTAGGTTTTCAGGAGATTTTTTGCTTCTTTATTTTTTTCTTACATCGAGTGAATAAAAAAGGAAAAAATTCGGCCGCAAAGTTGCCAAAAAAAAAAATAGTGACCTAAAAACATAACGAAAAAAAGATTTCCACGTGCGCATAGCCTTTTTGACTAAAAAAAAAACAAGTAGCACTTAGGGTTTTGCGCCTAAGGAATCTGAGACAGAGTTCTTTTTTTTTTTTTTTTGGTCTCATCTCTCTACCAAAATGGTGTGCAATATTTGATCAAATTCACAAATGCAATTTCTGCGGACCTTACACCGAAAGGTACTCTGGAGTGTATTCACGGATGTAGCTACGTTGGGTAGTGTGCTACCTGACAATATGAATTTTTTGCATGCACTAAAGTTAATTTTTGGTGTAAATACTATAAATGTATATCAAATTTTCTTTTAGTTGTAACACCAATCACGAATTGGAAATTTTGAAAAGGAAAATTTATCAAAATTTCAAATGGAGAGACAATTGCCCATTCCTTCCAAATTGTAGGCTGTTCTTCAGCCCAACCCCTCCCCCATCAGGACCCTAAAAGGAAAAAAAAATCTTTCAAATAATTGGAATTGTGTTCTAATTCCCTATCTTTGCCGGCACGTCTAGCTCTCTCAGCCCCACCCACCCCATGTAAGCATTTCTGTTGCTGCCACTACATATTGAGCATACATGTACAAAAGGTTTCACCCTCGCAAAGATTCTCAATATTTTGGTAAATTAGCTTTTAATACGCATGGTAATACAACACACTTCATTGATGGTAAACCTATTTGTCGTTATTAATATTTCATTAGAGAAACAACTCTCTTGTTTAACAGTGTCATATGACCTGGATTCTGCGGCTTGCAATGCATTTCCAGTAATACACAAACCAGATGTAAGAAACAACAATTGCAACATCCATTGGAATATTACGATCAGTGTTGGAAAGAAGTGGTTGTCCAGTTTGGCTTGGACCATTGGTCCACTGGGTAGTTACGCAACATCAAATAACTTAACATCCAGAGGTGGTGCTTGCAGCCATCTTGTTGTCCCTCAGGCCAAAAAAAATTGTTTGGTTGCCCTCCACAGCTTTTTTCAGAGAGGGTCGGTCGGTCGGGGTTTTTTTTTTTTTTTTAATACTCTTCCACGGACTGCTAGGTCGATCGGCCGCTCCAGCCTTCACAACTTTCCCCGCGACATCCAAATCAAAACAATCACATACTTCTTGTAGTTATTTGGGATATCCTAAACATTTTGAGGGTTGAATATATCGGAAAAAAGCTAACATTTTTTTGTAGTTTTCGATAGGAAAAAAAAACAAATTTTTTTCACGCGCAAACAGTGTCTGCGTTTCAAGAAGCATCCATTGTGACTTGCTCTGTCAAGTTACAACAATTTTCCCACTAATCCATTTCGAAGACTCTCGAAATGTGGTATGAGAAGCTGTAAAATGCAAGAGGTACAATAACTCACCCTCCATGAACCGTGAGTGACAATCCAAGATGGATGCCATCCCAAAGGATTTAGCGGTCAATTCAAGATGGCAGCAAGCCGCACAGCTTCTCCTTGAGGGTAACATGCATATGTTGCATATGTTGGAAGAAATGTGTGGGAGTATTACAAGGAAACACTTTTTCCAAGGGGAAAAGAATTATATACTATTTTTTTTGCAAACATTTCATGAAATAGCCTTAATTCTAGTTAGGAAATGCTAGCTTGATTTCAAGCATTTTGAGACCAGATTAGGACGTGGCCTGGGTACTTTCACTAGCATAAAGTTATATATCGGTTATTAATTTTTCTGTCAAGTACAAACAGATCTGTGGTCTAATTAAACCTTGGCATTTACATACTCGTCGCAATATCATCTTAATCATCTTTACAGCTTAACGAATACTCGCTGTCACTATATAACACACCCATATTTATTACTAGGGTAGGCTGGGGCCACCTGGAACATGTGGTAAGATGAAACAAACACACCCATATTTAGTGTGCATATTTAGGATGGACTGGGGTTACCTGGAACATGTGGTGAGATGAAAAAACACACCCACTTATTACTTATGATATGGTGGACTGAAGCTATCTGGAACATGTAGCAAGGTGAGACAAACACATCAGTATTTATTATTAGGGAATGCTGGGGCTACCTGGAAGATTGGTAAGATGAAACAAACACACCCATATTTAGGGTGGGCTGTGGCTACCTGGAACACGTGATAAGATGAAACAAACACACTCATATTTATTACTATGGTCAGCTTAGGCAACCTAAAACATCTAGTAAGCATGATGGGAAAAAGTGTGGAAATCAGGAAGCTCCTTCCCAGGAAATTAGAGTATTTGGTGGGAAATTTCGATATTTTTAATAGAAAAATATGTGACCAATGTGGCCAGCTTCCCGGGAAAAAAACATTTTTTCCAGACCTGCTAGTAGTAAGATGAAACAAAAACATCCATATTTATTACTAGGGTGGACTTGGGCCACCTGGAACATGTGGTAAGATGAAACAAACACACCCATATTAAGGATGGGCTGGGGCTAACTGAAGCATGTGGGACGATAAAAAACACACCCATTTATTACTAGGGGTTGGAACTATATGTGGTGAGACAAAAAAACACACCCACTTATTGCTAATAATATAGTGGACTGAGGCTACCTGGAACATGTGCTACGATGAAACCGTACTCCAGCAGCAGGATGGTAATTTGACTGAGAATGCGGCTATCGAGCCAGTCAAGTGTTGTTCCTTGCTTACGCACAATTTGGCGGAAAAATCTAAGATGTGTATCGTGTTGTAGTCAAGTAATAGTAGCGTGCAACAAAATGCAGAGCGGGGTTACTACGCACTCGCCCATCATCGGTCCACGCATTGCGCCAGCGTGGTGCAATCACCTTACTTAGCCAAATTTTTAGGGTGCAAATAGACCTGTTTCCTATCTGTTCTTTCTTTAATCTATGGATGAAACAAACACACCCATATTTATTACTAGGGTGGGCTGGGGCTAACTGGAACATGTAGTAAGATGAAGCACACACACCCATATTTACTACTAGGGTGGTGGACTGGGGCTACCTGGAACATGTGATAAGATGAAACAAACCAAAACAAACACATCAATGTTGATTACTAGGGTGGGCTGGGGCCACCTGGAACATGTGGAGATTTTTTTTTTTTTTAAACATACATCTCATGAACAATGATCCTGGGCATGTCAGTGATCACCCTGGTAACTGATATCCAAAGAGGCCAGTATATATTCACTAACTGGCTCCATATCACTATGTTTTAATTTACCCCATGTTTCAAGTAGTCCCCGATTTACCCTATGAATATATTGTGCAGCTGTATCCATTCTTGGTTGCCAACATTTAATGGAGAAAATGGTTACATGCAATCAGACACTCAGGTTTAAAGGTGCATTAGACACAATTAATGATAAATTTGACTAAACTTCACTAACATATGGCATGATAAATAGTTCTCAACAAAAAGGTCAAAATAAAAATGAACGGTGGAGTTGATCGTCTAACTCCAGTGAATTTAGTATTTATAAACATTGCTTTACATTATATAAAACGATCAGAACATTTGGTGATTTCATTTTTACACGGAAGTTAATGGACGGATTAATTTTGTTCAAAACCAATTCTGATTCCCAATTCCCCCACCCCACCCCCTGCTTTAGATGTGAATGTAGCTTCACAGATAGCTTCCGATATCTTCCCACCTTGAGGTGCCTTGCCTTGATACAAAAGAAGATATCCACGACCTTCCTATCAAGCCTTTCCTCTAATGGGATTTTTTGTACGGGTTAAAACGAACAGGTTTAGGGATGAAACATAGCACAACTAGCAGAGCTCATCCCATCTTTGCATTTCACATTTCTTCCCTAAACCCTCTCAATACAACCTGAACAAAAAAATCCTGTTGGAAGCAAGGCATGATAGGAAGGTCCTGATGTCTTTTTTCCTTGATACTCTGCCCCTGATAGACTGCTCTCACTGTACCCTAATGCTCTTTGCACTGAAGGGCACAGTTAATCCCTCATTTTCGGAATTTTTGTACGCTTTGTAACTCAGCAACCGATAAGTAAATCCATATAAAAGTATACATTTCTAGATGTGGATTTTCATCTAAAATAGGCCAAAAATGACAAAAAAATCATTTAGGGCCAATTTTGGACCTATTTTTGGCAATATTTCAAAAACTAAGACAAAAATCAAAAATTTGAGAAAAGCATTCCTAGACATGTGTTTCTAGATTCTAAAAAGCATTCGAGGTCCAACTTTTATTTGTTCAAAATTTAGGAATAGGTTGTTTACAAATTAATGGTCCAAGAACATGGGTTTTTTGGACCTTGGTCCAAAATCATACATTTTGGTCCAAAATTGACCTAACCATCAACTTCTACGTGAAAATCCACATCTAGAAATGTATACTTTTATATGGATTTACTTATCGGTTGCTGAGTTACAAAGCATAAAATATTTCAGAAAATGAGGGGTTAACTGTGCCCTTAAGGTGCCTTGCCGATACTCTGCCCCTGATACTTGACTGCTCTCACTGTACCCCAATGCTCTTTGCACTTACTTTGAAAAGGGAGTCATGAGAAAGTTCACGGCTGCCAGACTATGTACACTAAATTGAAGTTTGATTCAACAAATACGCAATTGATTTAAATCCATGGAGTCACTAGGATAATTCCATGGTAAACCGGGGAGGGGGATATCAATATGTAAACATGAACATAAGCATGCATGACCAGGCGTTTTCAAAACAGATACTACGCAAGATTAGCTAAAAAAACTAAAGAAATTATAAAGGAGAAGCAGTGCTTGTCGCCATTTTGATTTGCCCTATTTGTAATCCCTATGGGATGGTGGCCATCTTGGATTGTCGCTTATGGAGGGCGAGTTATTGTACCTCCGACATTTAACGCCTCTGTGGCCACACTTCGAGAGTCTTTGAAACGGATTATCAGGAAAATTAGATACCTTGATCAGAGCAAGTCGCACTTGAAAAGCACACACGGTTTGCGCATGAATCAAAGTGCACACGCTGTATATGCGTCAACTGAAGATTTACACAATCTGTACCTGGATATCGGGCCAATCTCCAAATATATCCAGAGATACAATAACTTTGCTTCATGAGCGACAACAAGATGGCGCCGAGAACCACTTCTTGGTTTGAAGTTCTTTGGTAAAAACACCCTTCTTTGCCATTTTGCACCAAGTAAGCTTTTAATTAGCACTTTGGGCCCTAGAGAATCTAAAGAATTCACTACTTCTCTGTAAAATCAACCCCTTTTTTCTTGATTTTCTGGTCGCACATACTTATGTATAGGATACCGGAGTAGCTCCTCTGTCCAGGTGGTAAACATGCTTTAAATGGTAAAACAAAATACAATGCACCATGTGTACTGATACCAGAGCATTTAACATTGAAGATTAAGCCTTGGGTCATTCTTTAATTCCTTGATTTTACTGCTGGAACTTATAAACTAAGACAGCAGTATATAAATAATGCCGATTTTGAAGTCAAAAATGTTCTATATATAGTTTGGAACAGCTCCTCCACAGAACAACAACCTCTCACAAAATATTTATCCAACTCTCGCAATACAAGACTTCAGAATGGAGATGATACTTGACTGCTCTCACTGTACCCCAATGCTCTTTGCACTTACTTTGAAAAGGGAGTCATGAGAAAGTTCACGGCTGCCAGACTATGTAAGAATGGAGATGATCTAGAACAGGGATTCTCAACTAGCGGCGCGCGTATTGATTGGTGCTTTGACTCTCTCTAAAAACATTTAACAAAGTTTGACAAGTTTGGCGCTTTCCCTATAATTTTCTCATTATGTGGCGAATTGCAAGGGCTAGTTGAGAACCCCTGATCTAGAATAATTGACCAAATCAATCAATCAATCAATGGTAGGGCCAAATCATAGTCGGCCTCCAAACAAAATTTTTCCTACCAAACATTTGATTGTGACGTCAAAATGACAAGTGACTCCAAACAAAATAACTTCCAACAACGAGTTGAGACCAAATAAAACTTCGCGCTATTGTTGTTGGATTTAATTCGTGAATGCGTACTCAGAGCCTTGTGCGTACACGCGAACTAATCAACCTTGAAAATATACGCTTGCGTCAGGGACCACTGCGTACTTGCTATAAGCACGCGTTCACGAATTAAATCCAACAACTATAGATTGCACATGTTATTGAATTGTCATATACATTGGACCAAATGTTTGTTACCCGTTCATAGTTTAAATTCGATGGCAAATATTTGGTGACGTCACAACCAAATGTTTGTTAGGTAAAATTTTGTTTGGAGGCTGACTATGATTTGGCCCATACACAGTACTTGCATGAAATGCATACCCCATAAAGGAGTCTATTCCTACAGGGGACCAACGGCTTTACGTGAATTCCGAACCACAGAGCAAGTAGAGTTAAGTTTAGTCAAATAAATGTCTAAGCAAAGATTCAGAGATTTCACTCTGACAAGTGCCCATTCAAGGATTCAAACCCAAGCCTGATGGGTGCATAGGCAAAATCTCTAACCACCACACTACAGCACGCCTCATAAGGTGGGGATAATGATATTCATAAATATATCGCAAATAATCAAAATATTATTAGTTACCCCCTGCTTGTTCACGAAATACGGGCAAATATCTAGGGTCTGATGCCATATTCCATGAGGCCGACAGGCCGAATGGAATATGGCACCAGACCCTAGATATTTCCCGTATTTCGTGAGAACAAGCAGGGAGCAACGATTTTATCCTTTTAAGTGTACATGAATTATGTAATCTCGTTGGTAAACTTACCATCAAAAACAAAATTTTAATCATAAAGGCTTTATAAACAAGGCAAAAGCCCTAAGTCACAGCCATGTCGCGCGCTTGGTTGGGTGTGCGCGTATTGATGAGGCGCGTACGCTTGCGTTACGACCAATGCGTAAATGCTGCATTCCATATGCGATACACTCTTATGCAGCAACTTAAACGACGCACGAACACATTTTTAGTTCAATTGATAACGAGCAATATGGTGTTTGTGTATGAGTCACGGAATACGGGATATATTCAGGGTTTGGCTTATTTCTATTTCTGAAAATCATGAATACGGGTTTTGTTTAAAATATGTTTGACCAATGAGATTACAGAATTCGTGTACACTAAAGGATAATGTAAAATATTCATGTGCGTGTGACCACTACAATTTGATTACAAACGAGCAAGCAATAGGCGAAAGCGGCCCCACGTCATACGCAGGGCATACGCTTCATTGTGTTGGTCAAATAGCCGAACAACAGTACAAGTGAGGAAACCCTAATATGGCGACTGGTGGATCTAGTCTAAATCACCAGTTGAGTGTACTAAAACACAAATATACCCAACGGAGACAATCTGGGCTTCTATCTTGGATGAAAAGTCACTGATCACTATTATTATATTCTAACATTCAAGCACCTCATATGTTT
>JXSR01S074604.1:113160-126958 GCA_000969725.1 Ophiothrix spiculata | reverse complement strand
CTTGTGTACAAGCGCTGAATTTTCAGCTTTCATTTGACACCCTATTTCTGACAATTTACTGAAAAACATTGAAATTATAAACTTTTAAAACGCATGTGTCATGGGTTTTAAGCAGCTTCCATCAACTTGAGTGGCAGCGCCAATGGGGGAGGGAATGGAGGCATTTGCCATCCAGTCATAAGCCTTTTCCCCTGTCCACCATGGAGGCATTTGCCATCCAGTAATCAAATCCGGCATCAGAGAGAATGCATTGTTACTTCTTATAGGTAGGTACCAGGTGTCCCAAAAAATTGTTACATGTAGAAAAATGACCTTGTGCTAAGACTATAGTACTAGTAGTTAGAGAAACGAAACTTTACACATATTTTTGTACATCCCTTTTTTAGATACCCGTAAAATTTTGATATCACAGCGTTATTAGTTTTTGAGTTATCAACAAAGATAGATACCTATGTCAGAAACGCATTTGTTCAAAATTCAACACTTGAAATACTAAGCATACACGTTTTGGGGTATTTTAATGTGCATTTTTTCTAAATGATCATGATCAGACTTTATATTAAACCAAATTTGATACAATTTTAATTGAATAATAATTGAACTCTCTTTTAGTATATCTATTATGCAAATTACGGATACCTGCATTCCATGCATTCCGGAATGTGTTGTTTATATTGAACCTGTCAATCAAATTTTGGCGCGAAAGTTTATGAATACGCATAAACATGATAAAGAACAATCACATTTTCATGGGTAACATTAATTCTTAAACTGTTTAGTTTAAACTGCAAACTTGTGTAAATTCTGAAACAAAAAATAATCTTAGACTTTAATACAGGACATGTTTAAATTATAATTTTCTTTATAGTAGCAAAAGTCTGATGACATTTAGAAATAACAGAAATAGCAAAATTTTGAATCGGTTGCCATTTTTGCTCAAAATAAGATTTCTACATAATTTTTAGACCTGTAGTAATTTATGAAGTCATAATTACGTAACAACTAGTCAAATTTTCGTAATTTTGGTACCAATATGAAGAAGAAACTCTACCCTTTACTATGCTATGCAACAACCCAACTTTGGACATGTCAATTTCAAGTTTACATGGGGTTGAACGAAGTTAAAATTACATCAAACGAACATGCTTCGGATTTTGTTGAATTTTGAACAAATGCGTTCATGACATAGGTATCTACTTTTGTTATCAACTCAAAAACCAATAATGTTGTGATATTACAATTTTACGAGTATTTAGTACAGGGTTGTAATACAATGTGTGCAAAGTTTCATTTCTCTACCTGCTATAGTTTTAGCACACGGTCATTTTTCTACATGTAACCATTTTTTGGGACACCTGGTACTTGACATATATGTATCCGTTGGTGCATTGTTGCCATTCAAGCTCGACCAACACGACCTGTCTCATTAAAACTACAAAGCGTTTTACGTCAGCTATTTCATCAAAAAGTAAACTCCAATTAAACTCATCGGTCCAATTAAGCTCAACAAAATTAAGCAACAAGGGCAATCCAATTGAGTTGAGAACGGTGTATTCTCTATACTGAAAGTTGTGAAACTGAAACTGAATACTGAAAGTTGTGAAACTGTATGTTTTTACACCTCCTGAATATTTGTAAATTATGAAATACATTTCATAAATAAAGGTATCATCAGCTGATCTTGAACCATTAAGACAACATTTCTATTCACCAGGTTCATTGCATCCATAAGAGGTTGTTTCTGGGGATTTCAAGTGGGGATAACCTAACCCCAAGTGTGTGATTAGGCTATAGCCTGACTGCTGTGTTAAAAACAAAGGGAATCATGAACTGCAAGCAACTGCAAAATATAGCAACAACAAAATAATCACAATGAATCTAATATTGACAGTTGTAAAATATGAATTCAAGTTCATTTTATTTTTCCTTCATAGCATATACCTATAAGTAAAAACACAGTATCTACTCTATAGTGCATTGACATTAACTTTCATTTGCCCTGGAAGAAGTGAATTGGATGTACCAGTAATCTTTCCACATGCAAAAATACTGTATCTATATACATGTATGATGTACATAATCTTCTCTTTAAATTGTGATGAATCAAAATAAAGTCGTAAGTTCCATACTTACAATCGTAGTTACTGTGTTTTCACTTGAGCAATTTAATAACATTATCACCTTCAACAAAAAATAATAATAAAAACACGAGAAGATTAAAAAAATCTTCAAATCTTCCAACCAGAATTCTGTTCAGAAGATTTGAATCCTCATCATACAATTAATTGGGATAGATGTTAAATCCATCAAACTAGGGGACTACATTTACATTTACTACAAAACTAGGGTGACTTCTTTTAGTAATTACCATCAAACTAGGGACTATACTTTCGATAAATTTTTATATAAAGAGCATTACACTACTTCGCAGAACATTTTAATACTGAAAGCTACAATATACTAGCTTGTCTCTAATATTATGCATGCATGAACTTAAAAAATGAAGAATTTTAAAAAATCAGTTTGTTTACAGAAGTGGAAGTATTTAATACATACACTACACTACTTCCTGATTCTAAAAAGTACTTTCTATATACTGTTTATAAAATTCAAGAATTTCAGAAATATTGGTATCATTTGACATATTATTCAATCAGTTATTTTAATATTATTTTTTCATTCTCAAAACCAGATCAAAAAGATATCTGGTTTCTACATTAAAACATATATTATGTTCTAAAATATCAGCTTAACTGTCTGGAAATTTTGCAAGATTATTCTCGACAGTCTGACCTCAATAAAGCTTCTGTATAGCATGGCATTAGGAAAGGTCTTTACATGTTAATTTACACAACATATGTACAAGAAAAAGTATGATTGAAGGCAAATTGACGAAAATGTACTCTAGAAAGAAATTATCCAACCTACACTAGAATCTCTCTAGTATTTAAAATTAACACTTGGAATTAACTACAAAACTATAGACAGAACTATTATAGTAAGAATTCATACATGATAAAGAATCGGAATCAGAAAATTCCATATATGGCTTTCAACACTGGTGTAACTAGGAAATATCAAGAATATCATAATTTTGTAACAGAAATAATTACATGAATTTTGTCAGTTTCAACATGAATATGTTCATATATTTAACAGAATTAGACACTTTGTATGTATATAATATATATATTATTTTACCAGTATTTATATATATTCAAATATTGCACATATGTGAGTCAAATATTACAATTTCACATGCAAATATCAAGACCTCAATAGACATTAATTTCAAATTAAAACTTAAAAAATACAGTACAATTTTTTGTATGGCATTTTTATTTTCATATCTTTATACATTGGCAAAATGAATCATTAAGAAATTGATTGTGAAAGACCTATTAGGAATAAAACCCCAGGCCTGTTGTTTCTCGGGAGCTTTGACATCCAGAAACTAAAGCTCTGAACTTTACTTAAGTATTGCCAATAACATGGACACAAGGCACCTAATCGGATTATCTATCTTTAGGGGCCAGTTTAAAAACCAAAGTGGAGTAACCCCCACAGGGGGGGGGGGGGGGTGCCGCTCGGACCGTAAATTCTGTAAACACTTTCACCAGTTGAAATTTGAAACGACATTTATTTTGAGTATTATCATTTAAAATTTTGTTTTTTTAGTAAAGTATCAATTAAGATACAGAATTTAAAAAGGAAAATTTTACTGTTCAAGTACTGTGCTTAGTTAATCAACATCAAGAATTTTTGAAAATAAGCTCTCCAGCTATATGATAAGCAGAGCTTAGATATCTTAACCTGCAAACTACATGTGCAATGAATTGTACGTAAAAATAACATGTTTCCAGTTGCGCCTATTTTGTTTGCACTGAGCTAGATATGCATTATTCTATTATTTAAGAGGATAGCTAAAGGTGCTTTACACTGTGACGTAGGGTATCGACAGAGGGTAACGTATTTGCAACTATAAAGTTGTAACTGAAAACAACTGATAGTAACGCTAGTGGCTAGCAGCTTGTTTGAGCATTAACTGACTTTAACTAACGATGACAGGCGTAAAATTTAAAACTGCAATTCGCTGGTCTACGTTGCTTGTCTTTACCCCAAGTCGTCACAGTGTGAACGCACCTTAAAGGGTCCAAAAGAGCAACAGTAAAAATGGTGGCCCCTATGTTCTGCTTTGAAAACACTTTGGCTAAGTCACACTAGCTTCCTTTTTGCAAACCAAACATCTCTTACACATACTTTAGCCTGGGAAGAGTCTTCCAGCTTTATCACTTCTATATTCAACCAATTTGAACAGAAGGTGTAGCAAAATAGAAAAAAGAAGTTGACGAAATAAATGTTTGTGTTTTTCCTGTACTTTACCTTCTCATACAATGCTACAAGTAGATGTACGAACAACACTAGTGCTATATGTGTAATTGGCATTGGCAATAGTAATACATTCATAATAACAATAATATAGAGTTTAGCATATTTGATGGTATCGCACATATATATAATATTGAGACAAAATACATATGCATGAAATTTGCATCATATGATACAGGTTAGGAGTCAAGATTTTAATAGTAAGGGTTCATGGTTCAGAACAGGTTTTTTCAAAACAAGTTTTTGATCAAAAAAGGGTAAATGATCCAGAGTTTAAGAATCACTGAGTAAGGCAGATGCACAGAAAAGATTTACACAAAAGATTATAAACTTCCAAATACAATAAGCTTCCTTACATACGCCACATATAGATTCCAAGCATATGATTGGTTAAAAGTTAGGGCTTAGATTTAACTATGACCTAAAAATTTAATGTGACTATAGGTACAGTTTTTACTATTATTATACTATATTGTATTCCTGCTAAACATATATTGCATATAGGTGCAAATGGAAACGTTCGCGTTCTAAAAACATGCGACTCAGTGTGTAAGCTTGATATTTTGTGCACAGAAATACAAGCTTGCAAAATTCCTTGCTATGGAAAATAACATAGACCATGCCCACAAGAAAAACATGGTCTATACTGAAAGAAGAAATAGATCAGCTAACAAAAATCTATAATTATAAAATGAATATTGACTTTTATTGTTCGAGGTATGCTTCACTTCAGGCACATTTCATGGTTTTAGTTTATCTCAGGGAAACATCCCGGAGAAAACAATTTCAACCATGCCCCTTTTAGCAGTCAAAATTTTGAACCCATGAAGTCCAAATTCTAAACCTTCATCACATGATGACCTTTGACACCAATGCTTCGAAGGATATTAAGTTGGTTTCAATTAATACTGTGTTATAATTAATACAGTCAACAAATATCATACTGACCATGTGATCCAAACATAAGCATTCATCACTGAATGATACAGTGACATGACTGCCAATTTCAGACACTAACAAGGTCAAAGAAGGCGAATCAAATGTACAACAATTTATTTCCAAACATCAAAATTTTATGTTTGTCAGGTTGCGTGGCCGAGCGTTTAAGTTCCAGCCCAAGTCGGACCACGTTTCCTTGTTTCCTTGGGCAAGAAACTTTACTCTAATTGCTGCATGGTTTGGTAGTCAAGTTAAGCCATTGGCCCCCCTGTGCGAACACTCCTACTTTGGGCTCTGTACACAGTGTGTACCTGGTGACCTATGGAGGTGTGACTGTAACATTGTCAAATTCATTACTTTAATTTGGAAAATATATTAACCTGTTTATATTTATAGTATTTGAAACATTCAAATGAACTCATTTAATAGAATCCGATTTTTTTCAACAACAACAACAAAAACATCAAAAACAAAATGTGACGTCTATGTGATGCTCCAAGGATGTAACAAATGACATTACTCTGAACAATCTGAAGTTCTCAAAGTGTTATTTTCTGACACACAATCCTTCTAGAAAAATTGATGGAAATCAATACAAATGTCATCACAGAATGGACATGTTTATCCACAGCAACAAGACTATTGTATATTGTTATCAGACTTTTTGACAAATACCCTATTTAAGAAGATATTGGTGGAATTGACACCTTACACTAGCGCATGGTCGCAACAAGTTGGCATTTTAGACACTATTGATGGCAGCAGTGCATGTAACACACTCATTTACTAAATTGAGTCCTTTTAAATTTTGTTCAAATAAAGGGTTATTGCAAGTTAGTTATTTCATTTATTTCATCTAAGTGTGGGCACCACTAGCAGCACTTTAATTCTATTTCTCACCATAAAGTGTGACTGGGAAATGATTTTGGATCAAAATGTAACAGACCATCTCAATCTTGTTTTAAAAATTTACCATACTAACTAATATCACTTTATTTGGGTCAATGAAGGTACCAAAATGTCGTAATTTCATTTACCAGGATTTTTTACACCATTGCATTGTGCCGATTGGAATATTTAGCAGAGTGGGACCTACGGTGTAACATGACTTCCGAACCACTGAGCAATTAAAAGTTTCTTGCACAAGGAAACATGGAGCAGTTCTTGCTCAAGGATACAACTTTTTGGAAAAAGCAAGGCTAGAATTTGAGACCTTTTAATTTGATGTCCTGCTATGCACTACCAAAATATAGATCTTAAATAATATAGAAATGATGTAATTAACAGTCGGTGTCATGGAACAAGAAATATACTTTTTTTTAAATATCTCTTTCCTTTTCTCAAATGAGAAAAAATGCAGAAATTTTGGATATGGTATGTTGTAATTTGGCTATATGCACATAAAGTTAGTAGAATGTTCATACTGAAGTATATTATATGCTACCTATTTGCAGATATGTACATAAAAAATAAAGTTTAGATAAACTTTTTAATTAATATTCACAATCCATGAAAGACAACTTAATTCAAATTTAGATGCACTCAGATTTCATACCAATATGGATGAGTCTCTTAAGATGTAAAAAAAACCCAACTCAATGGCAAGTGGATATAAAATTTGTTCAATTAAAATCATTTTTTTCAAAAGAAATTACATAACACATAACAAAACTGGGGAATAAACTTTTGCTTAAAATTGTTATCAATCCTTACTGACTATTTTGTTCCAAATTACATACATAGAATTTTTCCAAAATATTTCAAAGATCTCCAATATACTGAAATTTGAGGGGGTTTAAAAATGTAAATAGGAAGAATATAGTCATACTCTCACCTTCAAATAAGTGCTTTGTTTAGCCATTGGAGTGAAAATGTATTTTCTGATTGAAAGTATATATATCAGAAAGACAAAAAATATGATGAAAGCGCTGTATTATAGTATATCAAAATAAATTGAGATATTATTTGACACAAATATAAGAGTAAATTCAATCCAAATGAATACAATAATTGAAATGGCATGAATACAAAACAAGAAAGCCCTAAAAGGAAGTGAGAATGCTACACTCTGAGAAAAAAGATCAACTTATCTTTCACAAATGATTTAAAAGATTTCAAGAAACCTTGTGGAACCATAAGAAATTCTTAATAACAGAAGGGCATATACTTCAAGGTTTATAGAGTATAGCGGATGTGAATCTATACAAGATATTTAAGAGAACCTTCTTTTCTCTGAGTGTATCAAGAGCATTTTAGGGAGCCTATTTATGTGGCAGCCACTTTGAATTGTGACTTTTCTCCATTTTTGAAAAGAAGGACCATGTGATTCATAAGATTATGGGACAATCTACACGAGAGCACACACCAGATTAACACGCATCTTCGTAAGCCACATTGTATCTAGAAGGTGGCTACACACGCGTCAGATCCGGATCTGCTGTACAGTATATGTACTCTCCATTAAATTGTATAGCTCTGATCAAATATCATACTGACCATGTAATCATTACACGTTACTTGCCTTAAACTTTTGTACCGTTGATTTTGACATTTCACCGGTAATAAATCATCCAATATTTAGTCCACAACCCACTAAGTTACCAATTTTCATACCTTGAAGGACAGGAATATGCCTTGAGGGCATCATTATGTCCTTCACAACCCTCAAAGTAGACCACATAGTAAGTGGGTGGGCTAAATATTGGATGATTTATTACCAGTGAAATGTCAAAATCAGGGGTACAAAAGTTTAAGGCAAGTAACGTGTAATGTCCAAACATAAGTATTCATCACTGAATGATACAGTGACACGACTGCCAATGTCAGATCCAACAAGGTCAGTACTGGAAAGAGATCACTAAGATCATCTAAGATCTGGATCTCGGAGATGCGCACCTGCACTTTGTGAAGATAGCCCCAATTTATATTATGAAGTCTGATGATTCCATTGAATTTGCTTAAATCCTTTCCCCATTATTATCAAATACACACCTGTGACGTAAGACTACCTTTACTACCAAAATGGCTGCCAAAGATTCTGGTTTCCATCGTTTAAACTTTGAGTGGAATTGATTTTGCAATAATTACAATATAATCTTGAAAAGCAATATATATCGAGGGTTTTGAGAGCCACAAGGTCGTATATGCACGGGCAACAAAAGAGCCACAAGGCCGTATTTACACCTTTGTTGCATGTGTAAATACGGCCTTGTGGCTCTTTCTTTTTTCGTGCAGATACAGCCTTGTGACTCTCAACCCTCGATATTAGCATTAAATCAACATACATATATATTATACTCTTATGAAAGTTAGAATACAAGGTGAAAAATTATAAAATAAAGAAAGACTTGATAAATATAATAGATTTTACAATTCAATTTTGATAGCAAATACAGTTAGATTACAATATACACTGTAAAGTAAAAAAGGCATAATCCAATAGGTTCGGATATAAGAAGCATTTTGATACAATAAAATTAGAAGATTATAATGATATCATAATTTTAATGAAATTCTGACAATATTGGTTCATGTAATTATTAATGTTACATCGTAGGTACTGATGATGTCATAGTCTATAACAATACTGATGTCATTATCAAGATATGATGTCATCAATGATGATGTCATCCAGTCTTGAGCACATATATTGATGATGTCATTATCCATACATGAAGCCATCACTGATGTCATCCAGTCTTGAGCACATATATTGATGATGTCATTATCCAAATATATCATCAGTGATGATGTCATCCAGTCTTGAGTACATATATTGATGATGTCATTATCCAAATATGAAACCATCACTGATTATGTCATCCAGTACTGATCACATATATTGATGATGTCATTTTATGACACAACTTTCTGAGATGTCTCTGTGTTCTGCATATCTAGAGAGCTTGAAGCTGATTTTGCTGTTAAAAACAATATGGTAGATAAGAGTTAGATTTGTCTGAGCTGGCATTACCAAGGCAGTGCACCTAAGCACCACCAATATTTCATTTGGTGGTCGCGGAACGCTACTACCCATAAATTTGTACCCTGGTTAGAACTCTAAATTATAATGCATTAGAAAACTACAGTAAATTCTGTTGTTATTTGAATATCAAGTAGAGTAAAATCAAAAAGTGAACACTAAATACTATAAAAAACATTTTTGCTTGTCAGTATTTAAAAACTATGTTGAAAAACGTTGGGTGTACTTTTCATATATTGGTGCAGTAAGGCACGACAGTGACTCTGATAGACATATTGTATTGTTTTTCTCATATATATTATGATTTTTAATTAATCACTTTTTATTTAATAAATATCATTATTTTACTATGCAAGACTAAAATAAGAATAAAACTGGATCAAACTATTTTCATATTTTCTGATACTAATATATTTTCTATCGTAAACAGATGTCGGAATCCGATAGCTCTATTGTATTTATAACACAACTGCGCCTTAAAAACAAAAAGTGTGCACCAATATTGACAGTCTTGTCATGCCACTAGTCTGATGAGGAAAATTAACTATATAATACTACTGAAAATTTTATGTAAAAGACCTACTTGCATATCAGAACAGGGGACTGTTTTCTTGACAAGGACCCTGCAACAATGCAACTTGTTTTTTCAATTCTTTTTTTTTTCATTTTGCCTTTGTTGCCTGAGGCATAAATAGGTCTTCCTGGCCTGTCAATTATGTCTTCAATATAAGTTGCATGTATTTTAAAATACTTTGTAAATTGTTCTGATTGTTTGTAATGGATATTGAAACAAAATTAAATGTGAAATTGGTAGGTGAATCGCCACAGAGACCTTCTTCATTTCTGTCATATCAGGCCAGACTCCTCTCATTATATTGTGTAAATTGTTGGGATCTAATTCTGTTTCAAGCAAAATGACCAGATCAGTTTGAGTCACTTTGTTGGGAGGAACAAGGTGGGTTAAAATCTTGCTGAAGGGCCAAAAACTAAGGCGACCAAGATGGGGTTTCAACCCTAAACCTTTTGATTAAAAATTTAAAGGATGTCCATCATCCTGATTCTGAATTTTCACTTTCTCCCTTTATACCAGGTCGTATTCAATCCAATATAATTGAATATTAGATCTATTTGAGGTGAAAACTCAAAATAAACAAGAAACATGTCTTATAATTGTCCAAAAGTGATATTTTAAAGAAATTATAGCCAAGGAGTATAAAGGTTGGGGAAGGAATACACAATGTGACACTGTGAGTAAAACAAGGTTGATTAACCCTTTTTTTAAAGACATACTGATTACTGACATTTAAATGTGTTTGCATTATTACGTAGGTACACACTAAAGATTCTGTACATTTCTTCAAATTTGGGAAAATCAAGGGCAATCCCCTTAATACTCCCAACAACTGTTTTTGCATCAAATTATTCTTGCTGTAAGTATTATACGACTTGTGACTTACTTGGGCTTTTTGGCTCCAGTTCTGTTGAGGATCCAGACTCACTGATATGCATTTCAAACAAGGCAACCCGGTTCCTCACGGATGGATACTGCAATATAAAGAATGAAACCATTGCAAGTCATTGTTTCAAATTGAATTACACATTGTACATATTGTAAATGATTGAAAAACACATTTACCAACACAGAAAAATCAAAGGCAGGCATTTACTACATTAAAGCAAAGGTAGACATATCTACATAATGCAGTGGAACCATGTTAATAAGAGCTCTGATAATACAAAAACCCTGATAACACAAGGTGATTTTGAAGTCCCAAGAATCACATTCACATGTAAAATAAATTGGATAATACAAGCTCCTGATAATACAAGCTATATTTACAATCCGCAAAATCTTGTATTGACAAGGTTCCACTGTAGCTTTCTTACTCATGGAGTTTGTGTAGCTTTGTCACTCTATGACATATATTTTTTGCAGAAACTTGTTGCTTCTGGCTTTTATAGCAGCAAAGCTACATGGTGTTGATATAATTGATAACAACAAATTTTGTCGTGCGACAAGAATTTTCAAGTTGAAATGAATTCAACTTGAAAAGCAACAAAGCTGCAAAGCTACAAAACTACAGAGCTACAAAAGTCTCAAATGACAAAGCTACAAAACTGCAATACAATGGGGCAATCTACATGGGCGTGCAAATCCAGATGAATGCATATCTCCTTAAACTGCTTTGTAGCAGACTGGCTACAAGGGCATCAGATCCAGATCTGCTGTACAGCACTCTACGTCCATGCGTACTTGTAAGCGGTCTAAGGAGATGCAGATCTCAGATTTGCGTATGCATTTAGATCTGCACTCTGTGTAGATTGCATCAATAAGTACTAAGGCACCATCATAGTCTACTACACATCAAATCTAATAATTTATGTCCTTGCATTAGGATATATGCTGAAATGACTATAATTTGACAATTTCCAGTTTTGGAACAATGGCATTTTTTGGCAAAAAGAACAAAAATTGGTTTAGTCCAGGACTAACTAAGTTAGTCCCAGACTAAACCATTTATGTGTTCTAAAAATAATTGAAATGTTTTAAAACAGACAAATGAATAATATAGTAAAAGTTTCTGTTTAAATCTTTAAACAAGAACTTAAATTATCGCTAGATTTCCCCCAAATTGTGCAATATTCCACCATGTCCAATTTCACTTAGTCCAGGGCTAATCTAGTCCTGCTTTGTACATACGGACCTTAGGGTCTAAATCACGTATAAGACCAAATCATGTTCTGTCATTTTAAAAGCTGACATAGAAGGATTTTGATGTAAGAAATGGGATACCAAACAGCAACGAAGCCTACCTTCTTTTTGCTTGCATCTGAGGCATCTACATCATCTGCATCTTCAGCTATCCGTTCACCTATAACAAAACCAATATAGAAAAATTGAAACAACAAACAAAATTGCAAAACAACTCACAGACTTTAAAGTTATGGAGATATATATTGACCTTGTGCTAACACAAGTGCCCTAAATCTGTGTCAAATTTCTGCCTTTGATATAATTGTGTTGCAATGTGACTTAAAATTATCCAATGGTGGGCTAAAATCGGAAGACATGTGGAGGTATTAATTCTCTCCAGCTGTAATATCTGTCAATCATTTTTGCCCAACCCCCATCAGACCCTTGAATGCAAAACAAATTGTTATTTTCAGGCAAAAAATAATATTTTTCCATACAAGCTGGTAAACATTTTGCCATTTGATATGGCTCAAATCAAAGAGGTTATGTGGAGTGTAAAATTTGTAATAAAATGAATTAATAATATGAGATGCTAGATATTTGTTGTCATTTTTTGTGGACATTTTCATCAGAATTTTCATCATTGTGTAGAATTTTTACCATTGTGTAAAATTTACATTTTGAATGAACTATAATTCTAAATTTTCAAATCAGGCAAAATGTATAAATATGGTGACATATTCACATTTTCAAGTACTTACTGATTGGTTATACTTTCTATAAATGTTTAACATTGATTTATATTGGCTAGATCTATCATGGTAAGCTAATCTCTCATTGATACAATGGTAATGTGTTACATAATTTTGAAAAAAAAAATGTTCATTCAGAATGACAATTTACACCATGGTAAAAATCTGAGCACATATAGGTTACTAATTGTTACTCATTTCAATTGCAAAATATAAATCGTGCATTTAATAAAAAAAAAATTTAAATGATTTAAAATCCGTACACTTTGCATATAACCAGAAAGCAAGCATTCAAAGTTTACAAAATGTTTTGAAAATGCGTAATAAATTTAGGGGGTGCTTAATAATTCAACTGGTGCCTGACTGCCCAAAACCGGCGTACATTGGCAGTTGCCATTGTTCAGAACAAAAGCAACCACTTATGTGCTCCCTATAATAGGAGCAGCCGGCCGCCCCACTTTTTGCATTAAAAAAAAAAAAAAAAAAACAAGAAAAAGAAGAAGCTGAAAAATTGATCAAAACAAGATTGAAATTGAAAATACTAACAAATTAGAGTCTTGACATTCAAGGAAAATACAAGTAAAAGTTGGTAAAATGTTAGACTTTGTTCTAATCCTATAGGTATACTTTTTAAAGTGTTATTTGAAGAAACCAAACCTGACATGTGTTGGCAAAATGAAGGAGTACAATCGACATTTTAGCCTTTTGTGGGCACGTTTAGTAGAGCTAGAATGGAAAATATTCGCAAAATTATGCACCAAATTGTGAGAACAGTGTTGGAAATTTCAAAATTTTATGACTTCTGTGCGGCACTCCAGACATCCTCTTTTTGTTTTGTTTATTATTTATTATTACTCACTGGCAGATTTTGATGGAAAAATGCTAACTTGAGGCATCAGGTAGCAGAATCTATGCACCAAATCGCTTCATATCATATCATATCAATTTATTCCAATATCACACTCAAATACACTGAACAGAGCTTAGAACAAAACAAAATAATTATACATAAAATACAACAAAGAATGATATTGAGGAGAT
>JXSR01S074604.1:65850-110173 GCA_000969725.1 Ophiothrix spiculata | reverse complement strand
TGGCAGTAAATTTATGACTAAGGGTGCTTAAGCACAGTTTTAGTTTATCGAAATTTTTACCAATACTTCTGATATTAACATTCATTAATGAAAAAAAGTCTGTATGATCTAATAACATTTGTTTTAATTGAATAGTGTTTCGAAACTTTCGAGCTACTGATCGCACGCCCCTTTAGGCGCGTCCTTCATCCTTCATATGTTTGGTTCACTGTTCAAAGCGAGTTTCGGGAGCATCTTGCCCAGATTTGGTTGGAGGAAAATGCTAATTTGAAGCATCACATATCAAAAACCTATGCACTAAATCACGTGAATAGTGTTTCAAAAATACCAAAATTTCTAACTACGGAGGGACCAAATCCACACCCTTTCATATGTTTTGTCCACTGTTCAATCAAATTCTGTGGAATGCTTTGCAAAGATTATGATGGAAAAAGTGTTAACTTGAAACATCAAAAAACATGATTTATGTTTGGAATTTCAAATTTTCTAACTCATGAGGGGCACATCCCCCTCAGCCACCCCTCCAGATGTTTTGGCTACTGTGTAATGCGAGTGTCTGGAGTGCCTTGCCCAGATTTTGATGGGACAAAATGTTAACTTAATTAAGACATCAGGTTGCAAAATCCATGCACCAAATCATGTGAATAGTGTTTCAAAATTTTCTAATAATCCAGGGGCACATCCCTTTCAGAAACCACCTTTGCATGTGTTGTAGGAGAAAGTAGTGATTTTTTCGTTGTTGGCAAAACCTTGGGCTTGTCGGCATAAAATACCTCTATACACCCCCCACCCACCATGATATAGGTCTGGCAATGCCCCTAACATTCCCCCTAAAACACCTCCTGTTCGCGCACATTCGACACTAACTTGGTTGCCCCACTTTTAATAACTTAGCGACGCCCCTGCCTAAATAATTGTCTGATATTAATACGCCAGAAACCTGAAGTATGCACATGCTAATGAAGAACCCCATATGGTTTTTTAGTGCAAATGAAGATGAAATGGTGATATCCAATCACATGTATCAAAAGTACTCCTTGCAACTCAGGACGTGGCATTCTTCAAGCTGGCTTGGACACACAAATTTCGAGTGCATTTGAAATTCTCACTGTAAATCTAGTATATTTTTATAGCTATGAGATACCCATTAGAGTGTACATATGAAATTTACTGATAATTGTGAATGTTTAACTTGGCATTGGATTTCAAAATTGGTTTAAGATGATATCGCCAACTTGAAGATGATGATGATATAGTCAAAGTACATTATCAAACCATGAAAAAATACACCACGACAGGCAATACAAATGTTAATTGTAACTTGACTCAGAGTAACAATTTATAAGTGCACACTGATCAAGTTGATGGGGTCAGTGTTCCTGCATAAGGCCGTATGGTGAACAACCAGCACAGGAGTTTGGAAGACCTTGATGCTACATCGAGCCTACTTCCTTGCCCAGTGAGAACGCGCTTTAAGTGCGCTCAGACCTATATCCAAGATCGGTTCCCAGACCACCTCATTGAGAGGTAGTCTCATTACCAGAATGTGGTACCAAAATAAAATGCATATTGAGAATGGTTCCTAAGCCAAAGCTTGTGATTAACTCTTGGTTTCTTTTAGTGCATTATGACATTATGTGTATATTTTTGACATGTGCTACCATAATTTTCCTTCCTAAAAAGTGCATAACCATGCAGAGGAGCCGAGCTAGAATTTTTGAAAATGAATTGTTAATTCTGAAAATGAAATTGATGAGCAGCTTCATGCACATCCATGACTTTAGACCTTGAACCCAATGTCACCTGTGATATGTCGTATCATTATGTCATCAAATGGAGCAGTACGAACAGCGCCATCTTGCAATGACAGCTCTTCATCGCAATTTTCTTCTTCCCCAATATCTATTTCAAGAAGATCTTGAGGCATTTCAATTTCCACTCTACCAAGAGAGAAGGAACTACCTGAAGGGTCAGCCATGTTGACGGTTGCCATGGAAACACCTTGGTGATGAGGAGCGTCTTTTGCTGGACAGTCGATGATCTGAGTAGATGAGTAGGATGGTCTGGATTTCTGTAGCATTGCTATCTGTTCCTCCACTGAAAGTACCTGAAATCAACATCATAAAGTAGAACAAATGAGTTATCGATATTTCAACCCTAACAATTTTTTAAATAGCTATACATTTTTGTGCAAGTACGAGACACTAAAATTCAAAGGAACTAGCTTAGATTCCACATAGAATTAAAAAACGTATGGAAATGCTTTTATTGAAGCTTTAAAATGTGGTAAAAAATGATTTTTTCAATATAACTGCCATAAATATTCAATGAAAGTGTCAGCTTGGTAACACTACATATTTAGAATTTCTGACATCTTAAGTACTATATGAGGGGTGCTCTGGCAAAATGAGAGGAAAGTTTATGACATATTTGATTCTCTATAATTTTAGCTTTTTAATGATATATAATATGTCACACTTTCTTTTCCCGTTCTTCATTTAGAGACCGAAATCAAAAACAGTACACTGAATAAATTGTAACAAAAATTAGCTGCAAATCGCTTTCAAAGATACTTATTACTACAGTATGTAATAGCAATATGCAATCAATTAACCGTGAATAATTGCACTTCCCAGCAATCTTGACTTATAAAACTTTTGGTATAGGTAAATACTTATGAATGAATGTGTTTTATGTCAAAAAACGAAATTTAAATTTGTCACTCTATTTTTACTTCAGATACCATTTATTCAAAATGTTGATATGTGACTTTCCTCTCATTTTGCCAGAGCAGCCCACATATCTTGGGGAAGTTAATGAATACAGTAATCAACAGGAACAGAGAAAATAATGCATTTTTCACTTGGCTTCAATATGCTTATGGAACAAATGCTATAGCACCCTCTATGTGAAAAAAGGCTATGTATGTGTTAGTCTATTTAAATATAATTTAAGCATCAGGCAAATGCACAAGCACTATGGGAGCATAAAACATATACAAGTTTATATGAAAAGTAAATTAATTATTAATTAATAATTGAAAAATGATGATGGAAATTCTTAAAAATGTGATGTGAATTCAAATATAAAATGGTAAACACTGGCTAATATTCATCGGTAATGATATAGAAATTGTTTGGTAAATGAAACATGAACATTTATATTCAATAGGTTATCAGACCTGATAGTATAGTATACATGAAACAGTCATGTATTTCGTTTCAAAACGTGTAGCTATTTGAAATCAAATGACTACATTTTAACAAACATGACCCTTGCTTTTTAACTTTTGATGAAAAAATGTATATGCATATTATGCACTGATCCTTTTAAGGATCAGTGCATAATATGCAAATTAAAATTGCAGACCTGGAGGTCATGTTGTGCAAAATAACATCCATCAATAGAATAATTCATCAAAATGGAAAAGCATTTGAACCTGAAATACAGCTGTTCACAGCCCAAATATGAGCGTTATAAATATTGGTTTTGAGTAAATTTAATAGTACACAAAGTTAAATCATATTGCCATAGACAAAATATAAAATGCTTAAATAAACACTTAATTAAAAGTACAAAGCATACACATACTATGCAAATGAGCATTTTGTTTTTAAATTTTTTATTTGATCAAAACCTACAATTATAACACAACTGTATAAAACATGGATAAAACATAATAAAAACATAGAAATAAATCACTATACTCAGGGTGAGGGATCCTTAAGGGGACATGGCTATTAAGCACACATAAACCATAGCATTTGTGATGACTCACCCCAAAAAGGGGGACTTTGCAACGGAACACTTTTCGAGAAACTGATGAAAATAGGCAGCACAAAATTAAGAAAATAATAAGAATTTCCAGCAGATTTTCTGTTGTAAAATTTGATTGCCTTGATCAATTTCAACAAGTAAGGTGTCATTTTCAAGCTTAGAAAATACTGCAAAAATCGATATCATCTGCAAAGTCCCCCCTTTCGGGGTGAGCCATCACATTTGTAATTTGAAAGTAAGAAAGAAGGAAGTGACATTTTGACATATTCAGATCGCAATCAAGTGCTACACATACAATACAAGACATTTATACAGTTGGTTTGTTGCAGACACTGGTTGGAAGTTTGCATTTTTGCAAATGACAACAATAATGTCATTTAGGCCAAAAAAAAAAATGTTTGCTTGTCCTCGACCAACCGACCGTTTCCCACGCTGCGACCGTATAACTTTTTTTTTTTCAAAATTTTCACAAAAATCGCGAAATTCCGATGACGAATGCAAGTCCCAGGTATGACATCACGAATTAATATTCATATTTCAATACCAGGTCTACCGATTGTGAACATAAACATGGAGGAAATCGGAAGGCCATAAATTTAGCGTAGTTTTTGGTATTTTTCTGCATATTAATGGATGATCAAGCATTTCTATTGCATTTAAACATCAAACGGAACACACAATCTAATTAAAATTGTAAATATTGTACAGATATTTATAAGGCCTTTTGAGAAAAAGGCAATTTTAGTCAAGCAAGTGAAACTGGGTTGCCGGATTTTGCATTCGGAGGCGAATTTTAGCGTACTTTTTTGCTACTTTTCAACATTTTAATGGATGAGCGAGTATTTCTATTGCATCTAAACATAAAACGGAACCCAGAAACTTATGTAGAGTGAAAAATGTTCTTTGATTTTCATTTGGGTTTTTGAGATAAAAGCAACTTTATCTGGGAAAATAAGATATATATAAAAAAAAAAAAAAAACTTTTTCCGACCGACCGACCCTGCCTCGAGAAGGGCATCTATGGACAAGCAAAAAATTTTTTTTTTTTTGCCTTATTCATAAACATGTACAAAATACTAAAGCTGGTATCAGAGTGTCTGTCGTGCGTACGACCAGCGTGACATCAACAATTTCGAGTGCGCAAACTTGACCTTGCTTTACCTTGAAAATTTTGCGGCAAACACAACAAGCCAATATCTCTTTACTCTGTTGTGATGGCTTCAACACATCATTTGGAGTTGGAATAAATAATAAAATAAATAAATGTCGCTACTTATATAGCGCCTTTCCATAACTGATCAAAGCGCTTTACATTTATTCCGTTACCACTAGAATAAAGCCAAGCTACCTATTCAAGCGCTCAAAGTCAGTATTCCTAGTAACTCCCAATATAACGCTTGGGTTGACGAGGCAAGTGTGATAAAGTGATTTGCCCAGGTTCACAACACGTTGGCAGAGACGGGGCTCGAACTCACAACCTCACATTTATGAGTCCTGCCGATTTCCGCTAGACCAAACGTGCCCACTATAAATTCAACTTTTCTTGTGACAGACCATCGTGGCAATATGCAAGTGTGTCGTGTTACATTACAAAAACTCAAAACTGCAAATGCTTCAAACCATCTTTGCCTATATCAATCTTACGCTGGTTCCCTGCACCTTGGGTTTTCACACTCACCACATGCACTCCACAAACCAAAGACGCAGGTACAGGTAAATCAATTTCAATCATTCATTGGCTTGTGCTCTGCGCCATGTGCATGAAAAGATGTTATTGGCGCGATCTTACGTGTGCCTGCAATGCGCGTTTTCTCATGCACAAACGCATAGTGTCATGCGAGCGTGTAACATCACGGGCGCAAGTAAACAACAACCTCTTTACCAATGCAATGAACTAATGTGTAAGTACAATGTATTTGGATACAGTGAGTGTCAGGCTGAGGTGACGCATGACACTAGTCACGATTGTGACTAATTATGGGTAGCCTGTACCTGCGGTCTTGGATAGACCGAGCTGATAGCGAAGCGCCAAGAGCGAGGGAACCAGCTTATATCAATCTCTGCTACAGACCAGATGATCTCTGTCTCATCCAAGACAAACATATAGTATAAACAATCCATTTTCACATTTCTACACAAACAATATCAATTGGGGACTTTTTAATTAATGCGGAGCAAATTTTGCCACATGTTGCCTCAGCAAGAACACAAAAAAACTAAAGAAATATTGCTTGTTTACACATGTCTCTTTTAGTTAGTAACGTTTAGTAAGCTTGGTTGGTTGGTTAAGAAATCCGTTTTCATTAATTGCAAATCCTGCTAATTTGCATACACAGAATATCAAAAACAAAAGCAGCAAATAAGTGGACAAACAAATAAACCTTTTGCATCTACAGCGTACTAATCACTATAATATTGCATGGTAGTGGCATAGTGAGGATTGTTACATTTATGCAGAGGGCAAGAACCAACAAAAAGCTTGAAACACCTTTAAAACAAGCTAAAAACAATTCATTTACTGGAATCCCGTCTGGCTAACCCAATTGCTGGAAAGGAGGAGCACACATTCAAACTACTTGTCTTCTTTTATGATATCACCAATTTTGCTAGAAAACAAAGCTTGTCTCTTATACAGCTAAAAACGATGACACTACATTACACATGCTCATCTGTATGGCTTTCTACCTGGTTTTCACTCTGAGCCACCTGTGCCATCGTCAAGGCAATAGAATCTTCTAGATCTGAGATGACGTCCTCTGGTGAGCTGCGATCTACTCTCTCAACCTGCCTCTCTAGTTGTTGCAGTCTCTCTTCTAATGTGAACACTTTGCTGGCTGAGAGGTATACCTGATACAGAAAAAAAAAAGAATATACACAAATATATATAATAACTTTGACCCATGTCCCATCCACTTATCAAAAATATATCATAAATATAGGCCATTTTGTTTTCAACGATAAACCAAAAACGAATTTAGGCTGACCAAATGGAACACACACACTCCCAGCCTACAACATGCATTTACACACACCCCAACACCTTGTTGTATTACAATATCTCAATTTCTTGGCTAAAGCACTGGGGAGAAAAAAAGAGACAAAATTAAATTGTTCAAATGAGGAGTATACAGGAAACATGTGAATTGATGCCCTGCTTTGCGACAGCGATCACTTTAGAAAGTGATCAAATTCACAATGTAGATTTTCTTTGTTTTATTGCAAAGAATTTCTAAAACAATACTTTACTCAAAGAAAGTTCATGGAAAGAGTGATATATACAGGTTGTAACAGAAAAAATTATACATTCTTGTTAGCGATATCATGGGGAAAATAACAATGTTGAATTCAAAAACTTTCCTTTATTTGAAAGGCTATTTAATTGGCTACCAGAATCAGCGTAATTGATCTCATTTAATGGTCAGGTTCAAAAGTTACGACCATTTAAGTAAAGACCGGTGAAAACTACTTGGGCCGCTTTCACCATTTTCAGTGTGAACAGTTTTTCATGATTCGATAAAGATTAACAATGCAGTGAAATAAAATAACAAAAGACACACTTAATGTTCAAGAGCTTTTAATGTTTTTATTTTTCTATATGATAAGAATAATTCATAGATATGATAAAAGTTATGCTTTAATAGGTTAAAATATTGCTCATATTCCAGAGTAAGCATAAGCAGTTGCATCAAAGACTCGATATCTTTGGTGGACACGGGAAAGCAAAGAGTTTATTGCAATAATCATTTTGCAGGTTGTTTTTTTTGGCACAGTTTCGTATTCAAAGGGAAATATGGAAATTCATTTTGATAAAACTTGAGTTTTACAAAAGTTAAAGTTAAGAAATAATGGTGTTTCCTTTGACCTGTATCTAAAATCTCTTGATAGTCTTAAAGTGCTTGTGTGCCGATTTCTGCCATTTAGATGATATGTTGTCTCACCAACTAGGATATCTCTTAAAAATTGTTTTGGTGTCCCGTTCAACATTAAAAATGCAACCGTCTACAGGCAAGTTCATCATTAAAAGGTCTATTATTGTCTTTGTTAGATGGAACACTAAAATCAGCCTCGTAATCTTGCTGGACATCGTATGGCTGATTTAGGGCATTATGTGCCATTACTTTAATACCGGTTAATGAATCGGATGAACTGGCCCAGGTGGTTTGAAGGTAGGGTCAGTATACTTGCCATAACTCTGCTTATAGACCATCAATTTGGATGAAACAAAGTGCATTTTGTAGCTAAAGAAGTTGGCTTTCAATATAAATAAATGACAATGTGATACAAAGTGTAACTTTATTCTGTCAGCGTATATACCAATGTATAATTTTTTCTGTTACAACCTGTATATACAACACTCACACTAAGTTGACTGGGCCTGTGAGTACAAGCAATTCTGGTCAATTTGGATACATTTCTTTCAAGGGCTACCAAAAAAATAGCAGATAAAGTATTGAATTTTCAAGTAATGTACAAAAACAATATCGTCGGCTGCATCACATATGGCCCTATCTCACGAAATGTGTATTTCGAGAAAAACATGAATTAAATGTTCCATTCGTAATAAGCTTGAAAAAACACTGATTGTGTTATTCACTACCAGGCAAAAGGTGATATCATTACGACAACACTTCAAACTATTTAATTTAGTAAAAATAAAAATTGGTTATCTAGCCAGCAGTGTTTTATTTAACTGTGAACTTATAGATAAGTATGTAATAAAGATTTTTTTGTTTTCCAAACGATGTCCAAGATAGACCCACCAAACCCGTGTGCAACGTATTCATTGCTGTATTATAAAACCATGTGATTGTTGTATCTGTGTTTCACATATGGTTCTATCTTAGATAGAACCCTATCAATCGCATACTGAATTGTGTGAGATAGGTCGAGATAGGACAGTATATGAAAACAATAATTTGAATTTATTGCACATTAATCAAATTTGTTAATTAATATGTAATTAATTAGGTAGAAACCATATCTGAAATTCCGCAATCTTGACGAGATCAACGTCAAAGTATTAATTCCCATTAGTTCTCAAAAATGTCACAAATACGAGATAAAACCATATGTGATGTAGCCGATGATATCATCGTGACCTCTTACCTTTTCTTCAAGCTCAGCAATATCTTCATACAATGCAGCTTGCGTCTCATCCTCCTGCCCAACAGGCGATGCCCGGAGACTATCTCTCTTCTCATCTACATCCTCCTCATGGGAGGAACCTGTTGGAATGCACCTCACCGTAGGAACAGGTGGTCTGGAGCTTGCTGTTGGTGTCTCATAATCAATATCATTGCCGTTTTGGACATCAGTTTCATGTAATAACGTCGCGGTCAGTGGACCACCTTGTTGTGGCTCTATACGAAGAACTGGAAAACCTGCGCTGCCATATGGACTATACGACCTTGAGGATGTCTTGGTTTCAAGACAATGAGCACCTTGTGAGTTGGGAGAAATATCTTTGTGGCTAGCACATCCATCGCCTGATGGTTCTCTTTCTTCTGTGCCATTTACAGTTATTGCGCCATCCAGATTACCTGTGCCATCTAGGTTCAAATACATGCCTTCTGTTGCAGGTCTTGTTGAAGATGTCGGGTGATCATAACTTCTATCCTTGATTGAAACAAGATCTTTTTCTTCCACATCATGAATTTCATCTTGCAAGCAATCCTCTTGTATATCATCTTCTTTGAACTCCTCCTTAACATCATCATTCTCATCACTAGCACCATCTGGTTTTGGTGGAGTACTCCAGCTAGCATGCTCGGCATCAATGATATTCTCAGTGTTGCTGAGTATATTGAGAGCTGTTGCTGTTATTAATCTGACAGCAGTTGCTGAATTTGCCTGTGTAGAGGTATAAGGAAATAAAATATCAACATAGTAACGTAACATATACTAACTTACAGATCTCTGGTTCCACATAGGGCCTAAAGGTGACTATAATAGTGTAAGGCCCCCCCAAAAAAGAACTCTGTCTCAGGTTATTTAGGCCCAAAACCCTAAGTGCTATGCGTTTTGTTTTTTTTTAGTCAAAAAGGCTATGCGCACGTGGACATTTTTTAAATTACGTTTTTAGGTCACTATTTTTTTTCAGCCGCAACGCAGCCAAATTTTCCCCTTTTTTCCCCTCTTGATATAAGAAAAAAATAAAAAGGCAAGAAATCTCCTGGAAACCTTAAAAAAAGAAATGCGGTAAAATTCGAGACAGAGAAAGAGTTCTTTTTTTCTTTGGCCTAAGCTTATTCACTGAAGAACAATAGTGTTTATCACACAATTATGAAAAGTCAGTAAATATTTATTTTATATTGCTTCATTAAAATTTTTTCATGAAAATGGTCTTTTTAACAATACTCATGTACATGAACATTTTCATGTTCAAAAATAGCAGAAGGTGTGCACTAGAGTTAAACACCCATGTGCATGTACTGATTTTGATGATGTCAGATGTAATTGGAACTTTAAAAAGTTGTGAATAGGTCTTTCAGACCCGTAAATAATGTCTCAAAAATACATTTCCTTCAAACAGCTTACTGCATTTAATCTACTTCAGACAACGGAAATGGCAAAAACAGGAAAATTCCAACAAATACAATTATGACCGTCCACCACAAAACTCCAGTGAAATTGGAACCTGGTCAAATTTGTTTTATAGCAGGTCTGACTTTTCAAAATTTAGTTTTCAATGTGATATAAAAGAAGACCTCTCAAGAGATCTAAGTTTCAAATTTCAGCTGAATCAGTCAAATCATTTTGATTTTTGTATTTCACAGCTGCCTATATGTTACTGTGTAAAATTAGTTATGGTCACCATAATTAGACACATTTTCATTTAGATCTCCAAAATGGAACATAACTCAGCCGTGAAATTTCACATGGGTTATGAACAAATGAGCAACATTTTGATACAAAATCTCAAGTTTGAAAACAAATTTGAGGCAATCGGACCATATGCTCCTTTAAAATAACATTTGTTTAAATTTCATACCACATCCAGAAGAAGATTTTGAGTTAGGAATTTTAAACACATGACATTTTGAAATATCTGAGACCAATATATTAAGGTAGATATGACAAAATTTCTAATCTGCAGAAATTACAATTTTGTCGAAAAACAATTTATGTGTGTATTTTTAATTATATACCAATTGGCTTGTATTAAGCTGTCAATGGTTTTTACTATTGCTTTCTCCTCTCAAACTAAGTCAGTATATAAAGCAAATATTGACTGCTCTTTCATCCTCACATTAGTTAAAACTATTCTCCCTCAGTGATTTTGAGACTATCATACTAGCTCCTTCACACTTCGATCTCGGGAAATAGTATAGTCTCAAGATCACTTTAGGGCAATAGTTTTTATTATATAACTCATCCATAGATTCTAGTCATTTGATATTGTAACACATGATCATTTGTCATTTTTACTATCACTATAATCCGTTTGATAGTATTTACTATCACTTTCATTCGTTTAATAGTATATCAAGACTACAGTGTACCTACTGAGTAGGGACCTAATGCTTTCAGCTACATGGGTATTCAGTATCGAAGTGATTACGTAACTCACACTGTTACTGGATCACGCACATCACCTGACAACAGTTAGTGTAAATTAATACCAAGGTGGATATACTTCTGTGTGGTTATCAATTCGGCCATAGATCAAAACCAGAAAGCGTGGTCCAGTTGTCTGGGCGATAAACGGATTACACGTCACACTTCGATTCTGAATTGGGTAAGCATACAGTTGTTAAAATCTACAGATGAGTTATATAAAACAAATATTAACTGCTTATATTCGTGTGATGGCAAAAATATACCATCCCTCATTGTAAGATTGATTGTTCCATTTCACTCGTCGATACATACTCATAAGCAGTTAATATTTGCATACTATTGCCCTTATGAGCTTGATTTGTATACTTTACAGGAGGTTCGTAATGGATGGTCAAATTTGCAGACACAAAAAGATTGAACTGCAAAATAAAACCGACCATGTGGATACAACCTTGTTGACTTCCCAACATTGTACCTGCTCTGCTTACCTCAGTTTGTCTCTCCTCTTGTTGAGCCCTTGCCAGCTGCATTTCTAATATTTGAACATCTTCAACAACTTGTTCCTGGAATACGACAAACAAACAACAGTTATTTATATTACACAAAGATCATCTTCAACAACCTGTTCTTGGAATATAACATACAAATAAAAGTTATTTTTGGTCAAAAATGAGTCACAATCAAAGGAGATTGAACTTGTTTATTTGCAAACATGTTTCCTTCAAACGTTTTGCAACCAAATCAACAGGTAACTGATTATCAACTTGTTTCTGCTCAACGCAACATTTTTTATACTTAACAGGATAGACATTACACACTAGAATTTCTCTTATAGATAGTCTGAAACTAGAAACAGTGTGCCAGTAGAAACAGTGCCATTAAATCTTGTAAGTTTCTATTTACCAACATAAAGAACCTTTCCCAAGGAGCAGGGTGGATGTAGTTCATGGGATACTAGAGCAAAGATTCCCCTTTACTTTTGCAGACATATTAGCCTAGCTTTCAAAATTTAATGCTAATGCAGTTTCAAACCTACATTTAGAAAGTTGGCAAGTTTGAAATATATATCAATAAGTTTGCCCTACCTGAGGTGAAAGGTCATCTTGTGTCACGAACTGTTCCTCATCTTCACTGCCGCTATCACCAGATATGCTGCCAACAACACTTTTCTCAAGACAATCCATACGAGATTCAAGATCCTCAACACAGGCCTGAATATCAGAAAGCTGAAATAATAAGGAAGTAACACTTTAGTAAAGAACATTCTTAATCCAGAGGCCAAACTGTTGATATAGTGGACATGGAGAGTTGTTAGTTCAAATTTGATTAATGATAACAACGCAGGATTTTTGTAGATTGGCTAATGGCTGCCCTACTTGAAGCAGAATAAATGTGATGGTGTTTATGACATCAGTGGCAGTGGCATAGCCAGGGACAGCGGCTTGGGGCTGTGCCTACGCCTGCCCATACGCAAGCTCCCGCCCATATTGAGATCTGCTGGTTCAAAATTGGTAAATTTTGCTGTTTGTAGTCTGGCTGTTTCTGGGCATGTTTTAATGATTTTAATGTTTTGTTTGATTCGGTAGTAATAGGCAGTAGTGTTTTTAAAGATTTTGTGTAGGTACAGTTTAGACTGTAGTGTTTCCTATAACAGCTACTAAAATGCCTTGCCCAAGAACATCACCCATTGCAATAGCCATAGAGGGATTTGAACCCGTGACCAAGCAACTTATTCAGCTTCCTGTACTTATCCATATGCATGATATAATTAATTCTCATATATCATGTTCTAAATTGTCTGTAAAAAATGAGTGACTATCGCCTTTAACAGCAATATTATAATCAAAGTTTCTTGCCCGATTGTTAAAGTGAAGTATTGCCTTATAATTTGCTCCACTTTAAGTATTAAAAACCAATTCAAGACATAACAAACTTTCACAGGGTATAAATGTCTTTGTGGAAATGTAAATCTTAATTTTTTTAAATAGATATATTAAAACATTTTCCCTCACCTGATTGGCTGATGAAAGCACTTCCTCCGCAGACTGCAAGACCTCTTCTTGTTTCATGGACACTTTCTTTGTCAAGTTGGCGATCTCCAGATTATCTTTCCTTCTGGAATTTGATGGCGATGTTCTTGGTGATATCCTTGGTGATGATCTAGGTGACTTTTGGGAGGTCTCAGAATCAAGCATACTTGATGCATCTGATAATGTCGATGATGCTGACAACGGTATTTCACATGTTTCTGTGGCACATTGAGTGTTCATATTTTTGGACTCAATTTTATCTGTGGCAACACTTTTTTCAGAAGTATCACAAGGCGAGGATTCCTGATCAGTAGTGGATGGTTTATTATTGCTACAACAATCTGTGCCTTCTGAACATTGTCTTGTTTCTGATTTTTCAGCATTTGATGCATCCTCTTTGGAAAGGATATCATGTGTAACACTATTAATAGAGTCCAAAAGGTGTTCAGATAATTGTTTTTCTTTACTTTCCGACATGTCTTTTTGTGCATCATCAATTACATCTTTTTTCTCTTCTAAATTGTCATTATTAATATTTGAATTTAATTCAGATGATTTATTACAATCAGTGTTCTCTTCAACAACTTGTTTGGTGTTTTCTGTTGAATCTGCTTCCTTAAAGATCTTTTCAGGAATTTCCTCGTGATCAAGAGCACGGTTACTTCTGATAAGCTTTGTCTTTCCAGATGATCTTATCGTTGTCTTTGGCTTCTCATGGTTACCATTTGGTTCTGCAATCTTGTTATCAAGTACTTTATTTGCATCTGCGGGTTTACAGTTGTCTGATAAAGATGGGATTTTATCAAACCCTACATCTGGAGATTTCTGATTGTCTTTGGCACAGTCTGAAAAATTTTCAAGATCAGAGATCAATGCTTGGCTATCCCTCCGCCATTTGTCAGATTCTGGAGTGGTGGGTCCTGATGAAAGTGATGTGCTCTTTGGTAACGTATCTTCTGTAGTGGTAGACTCTACCGAAGGTTGCCTTGCATCATTCTCTTCTTGAGAGTTCCTGGGTGAAAACTTCTTCTGCCAATCCATTCGCCTGTTTCTATGTTTCCTTGACCTTTCAGATTCTGGTGACTCATACATGCCATATTCGATGGATAACCTCCTGAAGTCACTCACTTGATGGGTAGGACTGGTGTACTCTGCTTCACAGACTTCAACGACAAGTGGAAGTGAATCATATCTGATGAAGCGGTTTGTTGGCGATGTCTTTTCTCCGACTTGGTGCATGTCTCCAATGGTATCATTTGCTTCTGCTTCTTCGCTGCTGTTTCTGATGGGAAGATCTTGAAATTTTCTTTCTTCTGATTTTCTGTGTGAAGAATACCTAAAATCATCACTAGATTTTGATCTCTTGTAAACATTTTTGGATTTATGTGACTTTGAGTGATGTGATCTGCTACCTTCTCCAGATCTATGCTCTTTTCTGTATGAGGAAATATCTTCTGTACTGTTGAACTCGGGATGACTGTTACATCTGTATAATAGTCTATTGGATGCAATTTCACGCCTCTTGGCATCATTTGGCACAAATTTGCTGAGATCAAGATTATTTTCACTATCAAAACTCTCTCCGTTGTTATTATCACCTCTCGCCTTATCCACCTTGCCGGTTAGAGATGATGGCCTTTCCTGAAGCTGATCTAAGAAATCAGCTAGAATCATCTCCTGCTCTCTCACATCATCTTCATTTTCTGTTTTCAAAGTTTCTTCACTGGAACTTCTTGAAAGACTCATGGTTTCAATTTCAACTGAATTGCACTCTTCCTCCACCTCCACTGCTCCTCCATTCTCTGGGGATTTCATAACCTCTTCACCTACTACTAATGTACTAGCACCAGATTCATAATCAACTGCATGAAGGTCAGGAGAGGTCATCCCACTGTGACCTGAGTGGTAATGGGTCTCAAGACTATCTACTGTGTTGTCTAGGCTATGGACGCTCACACTGGAAAAACTATCTACGGAGTCTGAACGTTTTGGACGCAGGCAACTTGGGTGTCTTTTTCTACTCTCTGGTGACAATAAACATTCTTGAGAACCACTTGGGAAGTGTTCACTTTCTTTGCTTCCATCTAAAGACAGACAATAAGACATGTGAATACCAGAGTCAAAGTCCCTAGGTGAGACACTTTCAGCACCATCACGATATGCATCACTAGAGTAGTACTTCTGACAGTTCCTTTCGTTGTGTAATCTGTAGTCTTCTTCATCATAATCATCCATATCAAAATAGTCACCTTTCACCTCTGACCTGTGACCTTTGACCTCACCAGCAAGGTCAGCACATTCGGGTGATGACATTTCATCATGGGGTGAAAGAATGCGGTATGGAATGGAAGAACTGTTCAATTTGTCGCCTTCTGCAGGATCAACAATATGAGGAGTTTCGTCAAATTTGACTTTCCGACTGGAATCGTCGCCATTTCTGCATTCGTCTGGTGTTAACAAAATGCGCACATGTGCATGATTTCCATTTCTTTTCAGGTGATGATTATCAAATTCCTGAAACCAAATAGAATAAGAATATCATCAATATGGAACCAATTGCAGAGTTATAAATCAACTTATCAAATTAAATCAAACCATAGTTCATCAGTGTGATTTCAAACAGGATAAATTTGATCAAATTCAAAAAAATTCATGGTGCTCCAGGATTATTCAACCCAAAACTTGTTATTGTATCATTGGTTTATTTCTCTATTTTTCATGCTTTTAGTTTTTGCTAAAGATATCTATAACAATACATAACAAACCCAAACGACTCCAGTATTCTTAAGATCTAATGACAAATACTTTGCTTTTAATTCTAAAACATTCTCTGGCCTGCATATACTGATACTAAATAAATGCACAGTAAATAAAAACATACATCATACCATTATCACAACATATAATAGATTCATAACACATACCATGCATGCAAAGATTACAGAAATGCAAAGTTAGACATGCAAGTGCTCAATATATATGACAGATATAACATTGACAGTAACAGCATAGCTATTTTAACCAACTGTAATTTTCTCCACTTGTTAAAAATATTTTCATTTGTCCCCTCTTTCTTGCGATCTCATCTTGTGTGATTCTAAACACTAATTTTATAGCATTGAGTATCAATTTACCTTTATTAGGTACAGATATAATAAGCACGGTCTAAAAAAACCTAATGTACACTTTATTTGGAAATTAGACACACGGTTGCTATCTCAGCCCCATCATCTGCAAAATATTACAGCAAAATGTGTGTATAGTGTTGATAAAATCAATTTCTTACGTTATCTACAAATACAGAGTATCCACTTGTAAAACATAATTTCATTTTTATGTTTTACTAGATGTTTTATACATTTGGATATTTTGTTCTTGTTGTTGAATATATTAATATTGTGTTAAAGATGCCTACACATAGTTCTCTGTACCTCTCAGGAAACCATAGACTGTGTTGAAAGAGCATGCTCCAATAAATTAAAACTTAGAAGAACTGAAAACAAAGAACTCCAACATCACAGCATCAATCTGTCTCTTTTTCCCAAGACAATAGTGTTTTGTGTTCAACCCTTCCTCCATTTTGTTTTGTGTTCTCTATTTTTATCTTTTATTTATTCTTTTATATGTCTTTTATGCCTTATATAAATTTTGGTTAATGTTCTATATTTTTATCTTTTATCTATTCTTTTATATATGTCTTTTATGCCTTATATGCATTTTGGTTAATGCTTTTCCATGTTTCTATAATTCATGTGTAAAAAAAACCTTGTCGTAAACATTTTTGCAATTCTGGCACAATCTTACCTTTAAATTTTGGGATTAAATTACAATAATACATTTCAAAATCATTTCTACATATTGATAAATTTCAAAAAAGCATAACTGACCTGGGTGCATAATAATTGTTATTAGTGAAAAAGTATTCAAAACAAACACAACCTTTCAGTATAACATTTCTAAATCGTGAGTTTAAGGTCTTCAAAATGAACAAAACCACTTCAGATTTTCTTCAAAATATACCTCAACCAAGAAAAGGAAAGAAACCTCGTCACGTGAATGAAAGAAAGTCACAACTACAATGGCTGCCATATGTTATATTTATTTAACACCTTGTTAGTGCAAAAAGATAAAAAACTCAAAATTTGTCACCTTCATGTCAGTGGCTTTGCTAAGCTTGAAATGTTTTTTCAGGTGACACCATCACAATAGGAACTATTTCACTGAACCAAGAATGGATACGGTAAATTAAAGGGCCATTGGACAAAATTTCAAAATTTTATTTGTGGATGATTTACACTTCATATGTTAAAAAATAACAATCAATTACCAGATGTTGGGAAAATGTTGATCAAAACGTTCAGAAAAGTTTGAATATTAGTTTATTTGGTGATCTTGGGTATGAGGCTTTTGTCTTAATATATTTATTGAAGCTATATATCAAGAAAAGGCCAAAGATTTGTTTGTAAAACATTCCTTTCACATCATAGATTGCAGACAAATCAAAAGAAACAGTGAGTTTGCATTAGATCTCCTGAAAAGGCCAATTTAAAAAATTCAACTATATGGGGCAGTTTTTATTGTTATCATCAATGATAATTAAGAATAAAAGAATATCTAAATATTTTGATATAAAAGGGTTTGAATTTGACAATGAAACTTTGCATGCTGTAATTATTGCCGCTAATACTTCAAAGATGCAAAAATCTCAAAATGCTTGGGGAAAATTTTGGGGATGATGCTGAACTTGTCCAATGCCCCTTTAATGAAAAATGGCAGCTATTGCATCTCCATATAAATGTAAACCTCATGCATCCCCAGGAATCATCCAAATGTAATAGGAAAATGCTATTTCTGATTTATATTCAGCTGGCAAAACTACCAGAAGCAAGATATCTTTTTTTCTGCCAGTTTCTAACATCAAAAGTGACAGCAAGCTTTGGAAAGAAACCGCTCTCTCATTACAATAATTCCATGTATCAACCTACTATTCATTACAAGGTGCACCTCAACCAAAGAGAGAACCTCATGCAACCCTTAAAATTGTTGAGATTTCAAGTGAAAAACAAGCCATTTACCTAAATAATTCTGCCTCTTGATGTCCATCAGCAAAAATTCCAGAGAGACCGGCCCACCTTTTCTTGCAGCAGCTCTTAAAATCTGAATATTGGATGTACGTCTCGAAATTTGGATGAATCGGCATCAGAAAAGTATGGATTATGAATACCAGTATGAATCTAGGGTCACAAGATGAGGTCACAAGTACTAGTATGGATAATCAGACGATGAGTATCATGGGGTAGGAGCCTCGAGTTCAAGTGAGTATGAGTTATGGTGAGATGTAAGACAATGAGCAGAAGTGTAGCCAGATTTCTCGGCAGGTGCACATTTTATCTCTTTTTTCCCCATCGCATACAATGAAAAAAATTATTTTCAAGACCCAAAATTTATTGAGGTTGATATTGAAAAAAAAAACACCTGATAAGCAAAGGGATTTAAAGGTATTTCTCAGCAACTGTGTGACACATTTTTCTACAATGTGTATTGCCTTGCATCTCCCTCAGTTTTCTTGTCCTTTTGTCAAGCAGCAAAGACGATATCAAGTGCTTCCCATCGTGCATTACTTCCCATGGGATTGTTTGTATAGGAAATTGTTTTAAGCTTTTACGATATATTTAACCCGAAATGTAAGGTAACAACAAATATTGATGATATCATTCTTTGTATTCATCTATTCTGATGATCTCAATACTGGTTTTACAAACCTCAACATTTTTGGATGATGTGCGTTATCCTTCATCTGGAGTTAGACTGGCGCAACAAAATTGATAACAATTTAGGTAATTTCACCACTAACACTTGAAACAATTCCTATACAAATAATCCTATAGGAAGAAATGCATGGTGGAAAGCACTTGATGATATCTTCTTTTGTCAGACAGGGACTCTGACCCATTACCCCCTTCCCTGTTGGCTTTGCTACTGATCATAATGTAAAGTAAATGTACCCAATGTCATACCCAAGTACAGACACAAGGTCTGTAAGTCTAAATTCAGCACTTATTTTTGCATATAAACATCTACTTTACTATTATCTTGTCAATTATTTGGTTTTCATGTCTAAAATTCCAAATTTGTTAAACAAATTAAATTGATATTCAAATGTAATATATGTATGTAGTTATGATGTCTTCATGATCAGAGAAATCTGTGTCTATTAAACATTAATTGATTACAGCAGAGTCAGTGTGTCAAATGATGCCCAACCCGTGTGTTATATATGTTTTAGGAAATATGAATGATAACAAAATAATCTTATCGAGTTGGGAGATTTTTTAAAAATTCATACATAAAAATGATTGATTTGCTTTTATTAATTTTCTAGGAGCAAAACCATTAAAAACCCTAGAGCAGCTTTGCAAAAATAAGGGAGCAAACATGGCATTCACTAAGCAGGACGGTGCTGGACGGATCAGCCATAGCTAAGCCAAATTAATCAGTCCTCATGGTCATTCTAGGCCTTGCCAACCAGCATTGGAATGCCAAAGTGACCTTCAAACAGTTAAAAAATGCAACAATTGCAATTTACATTCAGCAATTTAATTAAATTTTTTGTAAATTTACACGGCACTATTTTTGGCTGGTGACAAACCTTGCATGTTTGTCTTTTGAAGGCTATTTAGATCTATTTCTTTAAAAACAAAATACATATTTTGGCATATTACACAAAAACATTTAAACCATTTAAAAGGTGAAAGTATTAAATCACACCCTCTTGAAATATTTTGAACAAAATATTACATTAGAAAAAAAATTGGCAAAAATATGAGTAATCCCAAAATATCATTCAAGTTTTCTTAGACAAAGCAACTCAAACTTTAACTCCCCTGATTATAACCACAATGTTGTATACAACAAGACATGTAGGTAGTAAGCTAATCTGATAAAAATACATGTAATATGAGCTTTGAATACAAGTTTAGAGAACATGAGTGTTCATAAGAAGTGAATGGGTTAATGTATTGAGCGATGCAAGTAGGTTGACAGTCTGTTGACACAGATGGATCTCAACTTTGAATGTTCCTTTCAAGACGAGTTTTCAAAAAAATCAAACATGCATGTTGAAAATGTCCCGATCAATTTGAACTGATTTGTAAGTACATGCAGTCAGATTCAAGAAATATATATGATAACACTGCACAAAGCTAACAAGAGAAGATATCGTGTATAACCCATCATGCATTGTTTCCTATAGGATTGTTTGTATGGGATATCATGTGAGTAGTTAGTGATGAAATGCCCATAAATCAAAGTTAATCTTGCATTTTGGGCATGTTTCATCACTAACTACTCACATGACTTCCTGTACAAAATGTCCCATAGGAAACAATGCATTATGTGATACACACAATATCTTCTCTTAAAGCTAGTAATATTTGTCGTGATCGGAATATTTTATAAAAATCAAGTAAAACAAAATTTCGTTTTGGCTGGAACGGCATGTCGAAAACCATTGGACATAAATGCAACGTTTTTCAGTTGTGAAAACAACTCCACCAAATTCCTCCTTATGTATAGTTGCCACTCTGCCATGCAGGCCCATAACCAGGATTTTTCAGGGGGGGGGGGGGAGTGCAGAATTTTCAAAATGTGGACCTTTTGGAAGTAATTTTCATTTAGGATGACCCCAAACAAATTTCAGTGGTTTTAAAAAAGGACCAGCAATCTTCCCAAAAATGACATTTTATGAGGTGGTTTTGGTTTTGGACATTTTTATGGACATTTCTTGAATTCTTTGTGGACCTTTTTTATATTGTCACTTTTTGGGTCGGGTTGCGATGTTCCCAGCAACACCCCACCTCTCCTTCCGCCCACTACATGATGAAACATGGAGACACAGTAATGACAAAGTAGCCACTACATTTTAAGCCTTCTACTGTGCACCAACGATGCAGCTGGATTAGTGCGATATGCCTAGTATATAGATGGTTAAAAAAAATTGCGACTACATGAGGAGGAATTCAGAAGTGTAATTAATTCATTCATACATGCAAATGTTTCAAAGCATTATTGCTATTGGCCATAAAAGTGAGCATTTCTTGTTGCCAGCCAATCAAAATTACATTTAGATGTCCAGCAGTACTTGATGGGTTAAGGAAATATACAGATGGAATAATAACCATGCAAAATAATACAACAGACATAAAGATAAGATTCTGACATAAAATACTGGAGTGCCCACACAAGAGTATCAATCTTGTCTAATGTACATTAATGTGGATTTCAGGTAAGATTGAGTTAGATTAAGTTCACAGGACTGATATGTTAAATATCGACTAACATGGTCACCAATGCTCATCATGTAAAACATGTACATATTAGAGAATGATGGTACACACATATGCTTGTATAATCGTAAGCTTCAATCTGAATCTGAACTTATTTGAACTCTACAAGTGCAGACAAGTTCAGATTAATTCTTAAGTGTGGAGCACCCATTATGAAATCAACAACATCATAAAAGAGGACTAATATATATCTGTTGTCATGCCAACAAACCTCCTCATCCCCAAGTTCCATCATCTCCTCATCTTCCAACCCTCTATCCAGCTTATCATACACCGCTCTCAAGCCATCCTCCTCGTCCCTGAGGTTGACGAGTCGTGCTGATGATTCTACATCCTCGACGTATGCGACGGGAATTGGGGCTTCCATAACAGAGCTGCCTTCGGACCTTGCATCGGAGTTACTGTGAGGCCTCAGACTTTCATGAGTTTGTGTTCCAATGGAGACAGTATTGGCTGGAAGTTGTGAATGCCTCCAGGATGGATCTGTAGAATGATAAAAAATATTATTGTTAGTATAAAAGGACTAAAAATGTGTTAAAAATTTGTCAAAGACAGACACTGTAGTAGATTCAAAATGATTTCTTGTAACAATTAATAGAATGATCATCAAAAATAGGAAACAATATTAGTTTTGATAGCATATAATTTGTTAGTTATAAAATTATTAATGAGATGATAATAGATTCCAAAAACCATACAATATTAGCTTAAAATCAATACACTATAAAAGGAACAAAAAGACTGTCAAGATATAAAATAAACAAGTAATGGTCACAAACAATTGAGAAATAACAGTTCATACTCAAAACGTGAATAAACTGTGGCAGCCAACAACATGAAAACACAATGGAAAGTACAGCTTTTCTAACCTTAATTTGATGCAAGTGGTGTTGCGTTTTGATATCGGAATTGATCTTATCTCCCATCTACACATACTCTGCGCGTTTGTGTCAAGTTTGAATTCAATTACATTTGTCACATTTTCTTCAATACATATTTAAAAACAAGGCAATTAGTACATATATTGCAGATACACCGAACATACCTTTAAACCAATCAACCTACTTTTTATGGGAAGCATAAAGCACTCAGACAGTTTCAATAAAAATGCAAATTCTGTCATTTTTTCCTAAGCAAATCCAGGATTCTGCTGTTACTGTTTCCTTCTTCTTATAGCCTACATGTGTTATTTCCCACATGGCATGAATCCCGCTTGAAATTGTCTTTATAGCTTTGTTTTTTATCCATTTTCTTTTATCTCTGCAATTGAGGTGTTTAGTATTTCGAGGGGTTCTAGTCATAATAATGAAACATGAGTTCCAAGCTAATGGACTAAAAGCTGTTAACCAAGATACATGTTTTGCACTGTTAAAAAGGACCCAAAAGCACAGACTTTGTAAATCAATTTTACCAAAAATGCATAAATAGTGCATCCCATGCAAGGAAATTTCATACAGGACTCTGACCTGGCCGTCATCTTGTTTTCGCTCATGGAGCAGAGTTATTTTACCTCTGGATATATTTTGAGTTTGGTCTGATATCCAGGCAGATTGTGTAAATTTTCACTTGATGCATGTACAGTGTGTGCAATTTATTTCAAGCGCAAACCGTATCTGTGTTTCAATTAGCGTATATTTTGACTTGCTCTGATCAAAATACGCCAATTTTCCCCCAATTCGTATTGAAGACTCTCAAATGTGGCTCACGGAGAGGTAAAATGCCGGAGGTACAATAACTCACCCTCCAGTAAGCAACATTCCAAGATGGCTGTCATCCCATAGGATTTACATGGCAGTCAAATCAAATTGGTGGTGAGTCCAGATTCCCCTACCCTATATAAGTTCCTTGATTCTTGACATTGATGTCAATGTTTATTTGATCCATTTGAAAATTACATTGCAAATTGTGTATTTTCTTGATATTGATCATTCACATTTTGTAGTATGATTAATAAAGTGATCACTGTATAGCAACATGTAGCATCAATAGTAAATATAATGCGAACCCTGAATAGTTATGCCATTTTTCGATGGAATTTCTGACACAATAACTTAACCCCCTTTTGTCACTTAGATCCCCAATTACACTACTACTGCGATGCATAAATTGTGTGAAATGAATGTATAGGTTGTATAATGTACAGTTCGTTGTATGCCATAGGCTTCTGGATAGAAGACAGGCAATTAAAATAAAGCTTGAACACAAACAGAAAACCAAAGCTACTCTGAACTTACAATGATTATTCATTCTTTTTCATAATTTATCAATGCCTGCACTTTTGTAAAACTGAGCAGGAATTTACAATGATCATTTCATTCTTTTTCAAAATTCATCAATGCCTGCACCTTTTGTTTGATCTTCAAAACTAAAGTCTATTGAAATATTAATAAATTTCATTTATTTTTTTGTTTGTTAGTTTGATAATCTTTTAAAAAGAGGCTTAATTTATAAGGTTATTTTTCATTAGAATAAATGGAATAGTGTTATTTGCTTTTTGATGAAACTATTGCTCATTTAAAAAAACACCATCTTTTGACACAAGTGAAATCTAAAAAAAGGTTATGTTATATCAACCTTTGAAAATGAAAGACACATTTTGTAATGTAGTATTAGAAACACTGTTTGTTTTAAAACAATTGTTTGAAAATATACATTTTTCAGATTTGTATTGTTTCTTTTGATTCATTTGTAGTAGTTCCTTGCTTTGAAAAAACTTTGCAAGGATTTTTCATACAAAGAATCATTACTAGCACCTTTATGTTTATATCTTGCAATAGTAACATTTTGACATACATTTACAACAATTTTAATTTCAATTTGAATCTTAAATTGAGCTAAACTTTAAAGGGGCATTGGACAATATTTTGAAATTTTGTTTGTGGATGATTTACACTTCCTAAGTTAGAAAATAAGAGTCAATTACCAGATATCAAGAAAATGTTGATCAAAACCTTCAAAAAAGTCGAAATTTGAATTTTATTTCATTTCTTGATTTTGGGTATGAGGCTGTTCTCTAAACGTATTTACTGATGCTATACAATGAGAAAGGGCCAAAGATTTGTTTATAAAACACTCCTTTCACATCATAGATTGCAGAAAAATCAAAAGAAATTTGGAATTCTCATTAGATCTCCTGATAAGACCAATTCTAGAATTTGAACTATAGAGGGCAGTATTTATCGTTGTCAACAACGATAATTAAAAATAAGAGAATATCTAAATATTATGGTATATAGGGTTTGAATTTGACAATGAAACTTTGCATGCTGTTATTATTACCGCTAATACTTCAAATGGTGCAAAAATCTCAAAATGGTTGGGGAAAAGTTTGGGGATGATGCTGAACTTGTCCAATGCCCCTTTAAATAAAAAGATTAAAAAGGTGCTAATAAACTGGCAAACCTTATTTTGCTTTCAAAGAGCACAAATGGCTTTTCTGAGATCAATATGAAGCACAAATTATTACTGTAAAAGTTGGCTCGACATTGAAAAATATTATTCATGCCAATTTTACAAGCAAATTTCAATAAGATCTATCATGAACCAGACACCTTAATTTCAAAAACGTTTGATAACATTTGCGTTCCAATTCCACAACAAGATTGTCGTTTCAATGTAGATTTTCTTCTGGAGCTACTCCCATTATATTACTACATCATTGTGTCGAGCTACCCACGTATGAATTGGTAACAAAAGAACGTGTACTAACTTCCCACATTCAAAATACACACAATATCAGCAAAATAATTCTAATCGATGCAGGTTCACAAGTTCACATGGTATTATCCATATTCGTAAGTGTAATATCTGACTTTTTACATTAAAGGAGCATTGTCCGATTCTTTCAACTCTTTTTTCAAACATCTTGAGATTTTGGTACAAAAATATTTCTCACTTATATAATCCATGTAAAGTTTTACAGCTGAAACATATATTCTTTGGAAATACATGAGAAAATGTGTCTGTTTATAATAACCATAATTAAATTGCAGAAAAAGGAATAAGCATATCTAAAATATAAATTACCCCTAAAATCAAATAGTTTGACTGATTTAACTGAAATTGAAAAAAACCCTTTTTAAAATGAAACTGAAAACCATTTTTTGTAAAAACAAAAATTGGGGAACCTCTTTTAACTTGTATTATTCATTACACAGTCCCCATCCTATTCATTACACAGCCCCCCATTCTCAGGTCAATGGCTCTTTATTTTACCTTGAAGTTCCCGTTCAAGAGCCACTCACATACAAAAGAAATATTTGAAGTTTTTTGCATTCTTGTGACAAAGTGTGTGCCATAAGGCAGCCATTGCAGATACAACTTTCTTGCACTTGCATGATGATCTGATGTTTCATTATGTAACCGCATTTTTGCATGAAGGAAACGTGCTGTTGCAATTCATTTACTTCTTATCATAAATTGAGAGAAAATGTGAGTGTTAAGAGCTAAAAGGGATTTAAGGGAGTAAGAAAAAATGAAATCATTATAGCACCATATAAATTATTGAAAAATTGAAGGATTATATGGATTCATTTGGTAACTCTGGCTTTACACAAGTCTATTTTATGCTGCACATCTAAGATACGGCATTAAGAAAAGGGGTAAGGGGGTCATGTCCAATCAAACACAAGAATATTGAGATATATGGGAAGAGGGCTTAACCTTGGTTCTGGTTGAAGTGTGCAGCCCCAATATCTTAACCAGGGTCCTAGGGAACAGAGGATTGACTCTGAAAAGGAGTACTGGTGCAGAGAATTGAAGCAACCCTAAAAATGACCCCGAGACCTGAAGTTTGAGAGCAATTTGCGCTCCTAAAGATTTTTTTAAACTTTTACTTAATATGAGGGTTTTGGGAACTAAATTTTAAAAAAAGGGTAAGTAAACTAAAGAATGCACTTGGAATGGATATCTAGGGACCAACAGATAAGGATTGAAAGGGGTTCCTTGAGTCACACATCCCTGTACCACCTTTGTAGGTCATTGCCCTCCCTGGGGTTATATAACCAAACCAGGGGGTTGTAGGTTTGATTGAACCCTTTAATTTTTAACAAAAAGGAGAAGGAAAGACAGAGGAGAAAAATGGGAGAAAAGAAGAAGAAAACCTTGTTTTCAACGCCTGAAAAAGAGTCATACCAATTCACAGAGGTCACTTTCAAGATTCTTGTCTGGGACTGATATTCTGGTCGGTTCAAATATGATGCATTCAAGCCATAGATTTACAGGGGAGATACAAGACTCGGTGCCATTTTTATTCTGGCATGGAGACACAATTGGGGTTATTCAGGTTTTTGTTGTTGATGCATTGCATCTTGTAAAGTTGAAAACATGCACACATGCTTTGCGTGGAGGTTGGTGTATCATTCGCGTTAAGTATTATATGCGCGCTTTGTCTCTACGTGCAACCAAATCTCAGCACTTGAAGTTGATTTTAGCAGGAATCGCGTGGACCTGAATACCCCCAACTTGAGCTCCATGGCTGAAGATGCCATTACATGCACCAGTATATAAAGTCTGGTATCTCCCCTGTAAATCTATGATTCAAACTGACATGTCTGGCTATGTCCTTCATAACATCAACATCTGCTAGGACTTTGCTGAATCTTGTGAAATCATATATGCAAGAAATGTTTCCAAAGCAGCAAGTTACATGCATATGATATAGCAAAAAATTCATCATTTTGTGGAAAATAAACTCAATGTGACATGAACCACTTTCTAAAGCTCTTCAATATTGCTTTGGCAAACCTGGATAATTCTGAATAATTGAAGATGCAGTATTGTTACTTTTTTACTACTAAATTCATAAATGCTCCTCAGGGAGAATACTACTTGTCAAATTCTTGAGATAAACTATTTTATGTTTAAAATTTGAAAAAAAAATTGCATTTGGATTTAACCACAACAAATTCTGCATTTTATACTAAATCTTATTGTGCAACTGTTGAACTGCAACTTATTATAAGATTTATTTTAAATGTTGAAAGTTAAAAGTGGTTTTATGGAGAATTATTCCTTGTGTGGGGGAGAATGGGTGGTTGGGTGGGTATATACAAGTGCGTGTAAAACATCCACCAAATGTGAATGCACTACCTTACAAAAGACTACAACTGAGGACGCACACATAAACATGGACTATCCTTGGTTAGCATATAGGTGCAAAAGATGCAAAACTTCATAAAAACAAATTTCATTTAGCGACTCCATTGAATATTTGGGGGAATGGGATCCTAGGTTGCTGGTATTTTAACATATTTTGTCCAGCTAGATTGTACTAAACATACACGATGTCCTCAGTTGTATGTATAGGACAATAAATACTAAGTTGACGATTACTTCATGTATGTGGGTGTGAGTATGTGTTCGACCGGTAACTTAAAATTGAGTTTCATACTTACACATCACACCACGTAGGTATCTAGGCAAATTGCATATATTTGTGACCCATCATATCGAAAGGCACCTTAAGGTTTTTTCATAGTAAATTACGAGATACGGGCCATTGAAGCTGAGCATAGTCACATCCAAGGTCGAATTTCTAATTTTATCTGAAACGATACCTTTAAAGTGTATTCTATTATATTAATCAGGTTCCAACATCCACAACATAAGACAACCATGTTAAAAACCATGATAAAAATCCTTTCTCCAGAACTATAGTTTTCTGAATCAACCCGACGCCTTTAACCAATTTGGATGTAACTTTGCAATCACACATCTAATAACCAAAATCAAGGTGTCATTTTAAAGCTTAAAATATAATCTTTCAAACAAGACCAAAAATCAAATTTTCATTTTGGGACCCTTAAGGTACCTTTCAATATGACAGGTCACATTTTTATAAATATTTTTACTGTTGGGCTTCAGTAACCCAAGCAACAATTTTAAGATTCAACCTCAGTATTCTTAGATTGAGAGCCTGATGCCCTAACTACATCACTCTGATGTACTTAAACACCATATCACACAAATGACCTTTCTAAACCACTTTTATCTAAAGACAAGCAAAGAAAAAATTCCAAGCTTTTTTGGAAGACAAGTAAAGAAATCCCAAGATATGTATCTATCTACTTCCAGACTACTTTGTGTTGGATTCCAGGTCAGCTGGCAACACTGATAAAGAGCTATATAGAATGATGCCGACATGTGTTTATGTCCATTAATGCTGGAGACATATTATCTCAGTTCCTTATCAATCATTTTGTTGTCTGTCTGCAATCTGCATCATAAGTTTTCTTTTTCTTAACCCTTCAAATGATAGAATTGAGTATGGATGACAAGTTAATGTTTAAGGGGTTTCCTCTAAGATTTGGGTGTTTAGGTCAAGGGGATAGTGTATAGTATATTTTAAAAATTGATAGCAACCTTTGGCATACAAAAATAAACCTTGACTTTTGATCTCTCCCTATTATTTCATGTAAATCATTTGAATTAAAAAAACACAGCCAAAAATGCAGGAGCTAAAAAATATGAACATTGTGAACTTAATATTTATTTTAGATTTATTATCAGCATCTTACTCTGGCAACTGATTGGTAATTTGAGAATGAGACTGAGAATGAGGCTATGGAGTCAGTTAATTGCTGTTCTTTGCTTATGCAGAATTTGGCAGAAAAATGTAAGATGCATATTGTGTTGTAGACAAGTAATAGTACTGCGTGACAGAATGCAGAAGACTTGCGCAGCTCGGTCCAGACATGGTGGCCCAAATTGTCCCATTTCCTATCTCTACTTTCTTTAACCTATGATTAGCATAAATAAATCTTTCCAAATACTATTTTTTTGGATTCATTTTTTATTTTTTATGATTCATTAAATCCCTTAATATCTCAGTGTGGACAAAACCTATACAATTGTTTATACTATTCCAATAGTAGTTTTGCACTGCCTTTAAATAAATATACTTCCATAACCATTTAAAATGTCACAAAGATTTAATTTCTGAAAATTGTTGACATAAACCTGACATACCCTTGGAAAGAAATGAAATGTTGGAATTAGTGAATGAAAGTCAGTATTACTACTCAGCACAGCACTACCACCATGGATTAAAAAGACCAAATACCATTATGTGATCGTTCATCTCAAACCAGCCGAAAATGTGGAATATTTTATTTTGCAATACAAGTGAAATACATGCAAAGGTTGTAATTCAGCAAATTACTTTTTTTGCAGATTTATAATCTATTGCTTACTTCAGAACACCAGAAAGATCTGGAGTATGAAAAATATTTATTCATTCTGGGGAGAAAGAGGCAGCATTTACGGCTGGTTTTAGATGAACGGTCACATAATTAGGAAGAGCATAGTATGAGTATTGAGCCTGAGTGATTCAGTGCATTTCACACAAAAAATTTAAAACAAACAACTTGAAAGAAAAGGCCCGGTGTATAACACTGAAAAGTAAAAAAGAGTAAATTATTCAATTGTTTGAAGGAAAAAAAAAAGGATTTGAAAATTCACAAAAAATCCCACTTTGTGTGTTAGAATTTAAAAGTGACCAAGCAAAAAGAACCAGCATATGATTCCATGTTTCCCAAGATGTTAAGATTGTCAAGGCATCTATTTGTGAAACAGAATGCAATTAATAGAAATAGCAAAAAATAAATCCATGTTTAAAAATGCTTGAAACCATGCTACTTAACCATGAAAATAAAAACTCACTTGAATATCCGTTATTGTATGTTATCAGTGCATCATCATCTGCCAAACAGAATGTATATACATAACAAAATGGGTTAAACTTAAATCAAAGATCAGGGGATACAAAAATGGTAAGGGTGTGAGAGGACATTGAAAAATAAGGACACGTTGAGTGCCATTGGGTAATGCAATCGCAAATTAAGGTTTGAAAGAAAAAAAATACAAATAGAACAAGTAAAGTGAGCAGGGCAGGAATGGTGTGGGAGCCCAAAAGCTGCTTGGGTGTATGTGGGTTTCAAGGGTACATTCTCTAGTGAGATTGGGTTTTAGAGGGCAAAGGAATACTCTCCTGTATGCATGCTTTGCTACGTTTGATACCACATACAGGTTTCTTCCCAAACAAAATAATGTGGAAAAAACTGATCAGGAAAGTACACATGTTTAATTTAAACCTGTTTGTAATACTTCACAAATCGTAGTTATAAAGGATATCTGGGCCCGTATTCCAGAAAGGTGTTAAACAACGGTTTAACTGAGCTTCAAATGTCCAGAAATGATACGCACTGTTGCAGCTTTCAAGCAGAACAGTTCAATGAGCCGTGCTGTTGAGGAGAATTAAAACCATACTTTAGCTAAACTCTTTTCTGGCATACGGACCATTTTGTTTTTGACAGACGTGACAATCACATTTCAATGATATCATCTTTTAAAAGCAAAAATTGTTTATACTCGTATAATTACTTTGAAAATGTCTCTTCAAAATTCTTTCCAGATACTGTCACACAAGAAATATTTGCTAGTAATTTAATTTCACTAATTTCGCTAATACCCCAACATCGCAAAATTAATTTGCCGCTAATATTAATAATGTACAATGATTTCAATGGCATGCTGATGCAATTAGTGAAATTAAAATGCTGCCCAAACCCTGATTCTGAAATTCACAACATTTTCTTTCCGCAAATATTTCTTGTTTTACAGTAGTGAAATTTTCATGGAAGAAAATAGTTTCTCAAATTCCAACCAGTGCATTATAAAGTTTTAAAACTAGTTGATAGATACCTAAATACACCTGCATGCATCTTCTGTAAACTTCACCTTATATTTAGTAGCCAACTTTCACAATCACCTGTCAACGAGGCCGACAATATACGTGACCAAACAGGAGACAAAAACAACAAAAGGATGCAAAAACAAAACACAAATTACGACCACGGTATCGCTGTGACGATAAACGGAAATGTTACGACGAGTGATGAGGGATGGTGATAATGGACAGGGCAATCTATCTGATGGCAAAGATAACACAATTACGGCCAGGGCAACGCTATGACGACATACAGATACATCATGATGAGGCATGGTGATAACAGGTATGACGATGATAGTGATTGATCATTCACCATGGCAACCCAGGCAAATTGAACACTTATTCTCATTGTCTAAACTGAACAGATTTGTTTACTAAGTTATGGCAATTTTCTAGTCAATCAAACAAGAAAAACTGGGGCAAAAATTGATTACCAATTGTGTGGCATATTTTTGTTTGAAATGTAAGTTAATAAAAAATATAAACATTGAATAGCAAGAGACGTACGTAGAAAAAAGAAGGGCATGCTTTCTTTTATAAGAGTACACACTTTCATTGTCTATTCCTATACTTTTACTTGCTAATTTTGGGCCATCTGGGCTTGTTATAAAGAGCTCAATTGGTCCAAGTGTTGAAAGAGGCACAAACATTTGACATATCTGTAAAGTTGATTATTAAGGCTTTTTATTCCACCTTCATAGTTTAAAAGGAAGATATGGTCACTAGGGATACTATACGTGATGCAACCATAAAATAATCTTTTCAAGTTTTTTCCCCAAAAAATGTGACCCAAAATTCCGATGTGAAATATTTGCATTTTCATTAAGAAGATGTCTTGCCACACAGGCATGTACTAAAGTTCAGATCTGCCAGAAACATACATTATGCACTGACCGTGTCTGATGTTATTTGTTTATGCCGGCTTGCTGTGTTGTTCCTGGAGGACCTGGTGAAGTTTCCTATGCATAAAACATTTGTGGCAATGTTGATGACTTTTTGGATGGAGAGCAAAAGTGTAAAGCTTTTAACCTTGTATGATTCGTTGGACAAAAAGTCAATTCTTAAAGTTTTAGCAAAAATGCCTCTATAATGATTTGTTAATTTCATCTGTTGGATTTAAAACTGTTGGAAAAACTTTTTACCACAAAACAAATTTTGTTCAAGTCAAGGTCTACATTTATTTCAAATCTGCCCAGGATTTTTTGAGTGGTGGGGCACAACCATCAGTTTCCCCCAAATGAAATAAGACTAAAAAGAAACAAAGTACACGTTTTTCAACGATTTTTAAACCATATACAACTATTTTTCTTCACTTTTCTTCTGATTTTTTGTCAACCCCCTTTCTTTTCTATATTTTTTATTGTCAAGATCCCCGAATGGGCCTTTCCCCCTGCCTGACTCACCAAACTGGGGGGGGGGCACATAAACTGGGGGCATGTGCCCCCCCCCCCCCCCCTTGGGCACGCCACTGCATACAGACCCATAATACTTGCATTCTCAGCAGCGCACAACAACTAACGAATGTTTAATTATTCAGATGGACATTGTGAAAATATTATTGATTCTTTTGATTTCAAGCAAGGGTTTTAGACTATTATATAAGATAGCTCATGTGGTGAAGTGGAAAAGCACAGTAAGTCATGAGTTTTAAATCAGTTATAGTCAACAAATTATGTCCTATGGTATGGCATTAAAAATCATTGACCAAATTGCATTGGGGTAGCTGTTTGACACTGTTACAATGCTTAAAGGCTAAAATAGTCAAATTTACCTAGGCTGTTATGAAAATCAAGTTTAAAATGAATTTGTTTTGATGAGTCCCATCAAATGGTGTTAAATGGTCACTGCCATGAGTGCTTCAGATGATTAAAGTCAGCAAATCTGATATTTTATATGCATGTCACGTATCTACCAAAACTTTTACTGATGAAACCTTCAAAATTCCTTGTTGACATGACTACTTCAGGTGATCATCGCTTTGGAATGAGTTCAGCCTGATATTTGTCTTTGATTATCTGCCTATATGCCCCTGGCAATCAACAGCCATGGAGTATGCATAATGTCCTGCCCATGCCTACTCCTATGTTTATCTTAGCAACCCCTCAGTGTTATTACATCATTCATCTGTGGAACAATTTATGCAGAAAACATCAAGAAGGTACCTTGACATTCACAGACTTATGGTTAAAGGTCCCTGTTATTCAAAGGTTATATGAAAAGGAAAAAATCAAGTAGTTTTCATAAATTTGTTATAACAAAACTGAATGAAAAACAACAACATACAATTCCAACATTGTCATAAACCTATGTGCAAATGTTATATTTGGATAAACCATTCATTTGCATGACATTTGGAACATTGAGTGACCTATTACCTTTGACTTTAAAATTTGAAGTGAAGTTTATGAATAATGCATGTACCAAACTTAATCTACTTTTTAAGAGTGACATCAGTTCGGCGGAACTCACAATTCGGACACGTATCTGAATTTAAATACTCCGTATCAAAATTTGGATTAAAAACAGCTAAAACTGGATATCAGCTGAAATGAATATTCAGCTTCGCCCAACACCATACATGCATACCGGTATGTATAAAAGTCAATAATATTATTATCATTTGTCATCTAAATTCTAAGAAAGTTTTGGCCAAATAGTTTTGCCCTCTCGAGCTATCAGGACATGTTTCAAAGCTGTCCCGCTGGAATTGCACAGATGGAAATGATATTTCCACAGATACATTTATCATAAATGCAAGAAAGATGTTCTACATGTACTTGCCAGCTTGCGCTATCGATTTGTATGTTCTACATGTACTTGCCAGCTTGCACTATCGATTTGTCTCCTGTGCCACGACAGGCGTATCAGAATTCGGATACCCCTCCATATCCTAATTCTGATACGGGTATCACAATTTGGATTCAAAGTGTACGTGGGTATCCAAATTCAGATACGTATCTACGTGGGTATCCAAATTCAGATAAGTATCCGAATTGTGAGTTCCGCCGACATAGTTCAATTGTTTTAAAAAGTTGATATTATTTAAGTCTAAGGTTCACTGCCCTCTTGAAAGTAAGATTATAACGCTCATTCCGAAAAATCGGGTGCCAATGCAGTTGAAAAAAATGAAAAAATAAAGTTGATCAAATATTGTTCTTTTAAGCGTTTTTTATTAGTAAACTAGTCATGGACATTGAATCAAGTGATTTGTCAACACCACTTCTTTATTTTTTCTGTTACAAAGACTTAACCATTTTTACGTGGTGGGCAATGAGTGAGCTACGTTACCTGCTCAATTTTTAAGTATTGATACTCGCCAATTTTTTGCATTTGTAGGCAAGTGTATCCTTCATATGCACTGTTAGTGCATAGAAAAGTCATGAAACGGTAGTTATAAGTTCTGTAGAGGTCAGTAGTAACGTAGATCACGGTAATGTAGCTCACTGTTTTTGCATGTTTTAATGCACAAAACATACATTAGACCATTTACTTAGTAAATTCTATTATAAACGAAGTAGTAGTGTATATCTCTATTACATACTAAAATGGAATTGCTGCAATGCCTATGGTTACTGAGATATATGGTTACGTAGCTCACATTTCTTAACATGGTCGGTTCAAATTTTCATGTTCAACACTTTCTTTCGTCAAACATGAATAAATTTGACATTTTCTATTATGGTTTTCAAATTCACTGGAATGTTTGCTGTCAGCATACTTAAATTTTGTTGGAATTGCTGTTTTTCCCCATCAAATAATGGTATGCCAAACTTAAGTAACGTAGCTCACACGATGTTGGTGGAAAATGAATTTCGTTTTTGAATTATGGAAAGATGTCATCAAATTTGGAAATCATTGTTCAGATACAAAATGCTGATCGTTTATCTGTTTAAAAATTATAATAGGCTTGAAAAAGTATTATATACTAAAAGAAAATGAGCATGTCCAAAAGTAACACTTTTGTGATGGAAACTCATTTTTAGCTATTTTTCACGTTTTTCGCTACTTTGAAGGCATAAATCAAGTCATAATGGCATTAAAAGTATGACAAACCATATATGACCAAGTAGATTTTGACAAGTCCTACCCGGAAATTGCAGTATTGGAAGAGATAAAGGCATTGGAAGGTTTTTGTGGACAAAAGAACGTGAAACATGCTATTGGCACCCGATTTTTCGGAATGAGCGATAACCTCTTTGCTTTATATGCCATCAACATTTCAAATCTTTGCAGCTCATCCGCTATTGATTTATCTTTTTGATTTTCTAACTTTGCTCCAGGTGATACAATCTGACCAAATCTATACAGTGAATATGTTTGGCCTAATGCAGGACTTAAGGCAAGCAACAACCTTGATGCAAGACCATGTTTGATGTTTATCTAAACCTCTCCTCAAGCGATGTTTCATCAACCATCTCAGTAACCCTAACATTTAAACTACGCTGGTCTAATTTCATTGTAATTTCACCACTAAATTTCATTGAGACTTTAGGACATTGGCTCTAAGAGAGAATAGGATTAAGATACAAATAATGAAAATTATTTTTTTTATCACAAAATAATTTTAAAACATGTATGGACAAGGTTTTAATCTTATTAACCCTAACCCATATCAGTCCAACAAAATCCAACAAGCAAAAATCAAGTACGAATACGTCATAGATGAGGGATACATATGGTATGAAAGTTTTGCCGAGACGGCCATACTCAGTGGCTTGCCATCAAAGGGAAATAGGAAATTTTTGTGTAACATATTTGGACTTGGACAGTTTCTAGGCATTTGGTAGTTATAATCATAGTCAGACCCTTGCAAAAAAATGTCTGAAAATATAAAGTTACCAGAGGTTCTGGATTTAAACCAAGTTGTGGGAAATCTTATTCAAATAACCTGATACAACTCTAATATAGAGCATGTTTCTAGAAAATCAAGAGGATCCTACCAAATGCAACCACAATTTTAAGAAAAACCAACTGTGTACACTCCAGGTCAAAAGTGTTTGCGCACAAAACCTTTAACCAGCCATATCTCGAGAACCGTTCATCATCTGCGCCATATTTTTTTTGATTTACATTTTACATACATATATCTAAAACAACTCAACAAGAATTGCATTTACCGCATTTGAAAATATGGCGTGCTTAACATATTGTGTACTTTCTTCTGCACATAATAAATGGAGTTTAAATATATAACTGCACATTTGTTGGAAAACTTATTACCTGAAAATGTTATTTATGGCTACATGATGATAACGAGCATTGAATAATAAACAACATAGGTACATATCAAAAAGTGGGTGTGGTGTATTTGTATATGGTCCAGGAAATCAGCCATTTTTATGGTTATGGAAGATCAAATATCAGAGAAAACATAAATGACTTATATTGGATACATTAAGCACCTATAAAAAACATGAATTTTTTCGTTTGATATACTAATTACGTTTTTGTCCGTATTTAAGGGAGCGCAAAGAACTTTTGACCGGGAGAGTATTTCAGGTACTATACATGCTTGTGTACAGCCACTAAAATACATTCATTGAGCAAGCAGTGAGAACACAGTTTAAATCAACAATTCTCTGAAAGATTGGAAGTTCATATAAAGTCAAGAGGATGTCTCAGTGGAAGGGAACATCCTGATATACGGAATCAGTGAATCTATTAAGCTGGCTTCAAGGTCTTTTGTCATGTGTAGTTGCAGCAGATGCTCACGTAAATCTACTTCAAAGTTTTGAGGATTCAGGTAAACTGACCTGTATTATTACTGCAATAGGTTGTTGCTCTCTAGCTGGTTCTCTAGCTTATGCAAGCATCAATGAAAGTTGAACTTAAGCTGACTTCATACTTAAAACGCAATGCATTGCGTTACCACTTCAAACAGCACCGCAAATGAATTCACACTCAAAACGCAAACGGACTGCGGCAGCCGATGACATGAAAATGCAATGGAAAGTTCAGCTTTTCTCAACTCGATTTGCGTTGCTGCAAGTGGTGTTGTGTTTTGATATCGATTGATCGAAACTGCTCAAAACTCCTATCTGCACATGCTCGGTGCGTTTGCGTTTACGTTGAGTCTGAATTCAGCTTTACCCTCCTCAAAGGTAAAGTCTCCATTTTCCGTTTTACAAAATTAAAATTTTGTTTTCCAAATACGCTAGTTTCTGCGATTTTCCGTGTTACACAAAATCATGCTTTTAAACCTGGGTCCCAGATATAAACACCATATATTACCTTCAGATTTTAATTTTTGGACAAACCTTACTTAGGTAGCTTGGTCGGTCTCGGTGAAATGGTGCATATGTAGTCAAAAGGATAGTGAAAAAGATGACCGAGAAACATTGGCTAGGGTGATTAAACATTACTTTCATGTTTGATAATGGTATTGTTTTGATTTTTCATTTTCAATTTTTGCTTAGTTTGTGAATTGCTACTGATTTTTAGGTTCTCGTCAGTGTTACATAATTTGCAATTTTCTGTGTTACACTTCCCATTTCCATGATTTTTGTCCATTTTCTGTATTTCGGAGGCCTTATGCAAGGGTTGTCAGGCATTCAATATCAAGTCGGCATTGAATCTTTGACATATTTTAATTTTGACCACACTAAATCTTCACCCTAATCTGGCAGGCAAGTGGTATATCTTCACCTAATTCTATCCTTGGCAAGGTAGATCTGCAACTAGAGGGCTGTGAATCTCCACCCGAAAGAGGATACGAGTGAAGGCTTGAGGAAGATGGGTTGACGCTTGAATTAGTTAGATCAACATGGTTTTAAGAAGAAAAAAAATTTAGAAAAAATATAATTTAAACTTTTTAGAGAATACATTTTCAAATGAAAATACAGGGTATAGAAAAAAATTAACCTTTCTGGGAACTTTTATTGTGCTGATGAGAATTGTTTTGAGAGATATCTGAAAAAAATGCCTAAATTGCTCTAAAAGCTCGTTTGTTGTTGACAGTTACTTGACAATAACCCCAAAATTTGGCTCATTTATTTGTATTTCATCATTCAATATTGCCAGAAAAGATCATCTGTCGTTAGAAATTCTTGTGATTTATTATAATTTGACTTTTTTTTTTTTTTTTTTTTTTTTTTGAGCTTACTGATTATTTTTTCTGGAACTTCAACCTTTTTTCTGGGAACAGCGCGGCCGCCTTACAGCATATTTTGAAGCCCTGTGATAATATATCCACCCCAAAAAAATACAAGAAATCAAGAGAACCTCAACATATTTTTGTACCAAAATCATTATGAGTTGAGAAACATGCCAAATTGAATCTCAATCTACTGTCTTATGCTGCTTTCATACTTAAAGTATAGTAACTTTGTAGTTATGTCCTTTGTATTGTTTCACACTTTTGTAGCTTTGCAATTTTGTAGCTTTTTTGCAGTTTTGTTGCTTCATATCAATTTGAACTTGACTTTATTTCAAGATGAAAAATCTTGCTGTGCAACAAAATTTATTCAATCTTGATTATCTCAGTAACATGAAGCTTTGCTGCTACGACAACTGGAAGCAACAAGGAAATATAAAAAATCTACGTCTCGCAGCAACAAAGCTACAAAACTACACGAGTATGAAAGCAGCATTAGGGTAAACATAATAGCCAACCAAGGACTGATTTTCCCAACCTACCTGTGTTGGTCTGCTTGTTGGACACTAGTACGAATCCATGTTGACCCATAAACACAACCGATGACTCATCTGGTGTAGATGCAAAGGCTGCGGGAGGAGGGCTTAGTTGCTGATCAACACCGGAGTCGCTATTGCTTTGTTCTCCACCACTATCAGCTGAAATTAAACAAACAGAAAAAAGGTTGAAAAGTAACATAAAATTCAAGATCAATCTGTTACAAAGTATTGTTTTATATTAACAGTATGGATACAACCAAATGTAAAGTAACATTTCACTTTACACTTTTACAGTAAAAAATTAAAATTTTAAAAGCATCAGTGTCCACCTTTAAACTAAGCCTAAAACCCGTTTGTTCTCCAACAAATGAGTAACTTTTGTTTTCTCATATTTTGATGTAAAATGAAATGATCATTCTTGCAATTGGGCTATATAAGCACCATATCTATTATTTATTAATATTGTCTTAGATATACCTCCACCTTGGCACTACTGATACAGTATACAATTTCTAAGACATTTGTGGTTTCCAGTTGAAAAGTATAGAGCTAGTAAATTTACGAGAAGAATGGCAACAAAAACATCTGGCCAAATTATAAGTGTATTTTGCAAACTAACTTGAGAACAATTATACCCTGTTACCTCGATCATAAGAAAATGTTACCTTGATTATATGAACCCATTCAAATCCACACATGGCAAACAATTACTGTTTTGGAAACACAAAATACGAAAGTACTTGCTGATCTGGTGAATAAAATATAACAAGTTAACAGGAGGACCATTGTAATTTTTCACCACATCAGGATTTGAAGTAGAGCTGAGGGGGTTCTTATGATCAAGATTATGGGGTATGCAGCTAGATTTTTCAGCATATATTATGATTCTGAGTGTGTCAAGTAACCTCTTTTTCACACTGTAAGCATCTTCATTTTTAGCTAGATATGCATCGGTTAGACTAGCACTTCAACCAAATGTTTGAAAGTGGTTGGCAATGACTTTACACCTCCGCTTTTTAGAGAGGGAAACCATCCAAATTAGTGTGGGTTGGTGCAATTTCCACTCCAGGGTTTTACCAAGAACATGGTTATTCCTTTGTCTTGATGATTCTAAGATGTGGTTTAGTTCCTACTTTTAGCATAAACTTCATTGCCTTTGTGCATTTCACAAGGGTCATCACAAAGTCAACAATGGGGGCTGTGGGATTCTACAAAGATTACAGTTTTTTTGGCTATGATCTCAACCTTTCTAATATATCTAGACACATACGAGGGGGTATCAAAAAGTTTTAAACTTTACCCAGAAGAGATTGAGCTATATCAATGAAATTTTGTCAGAATAGTCACTCGTCTTTATGTACATTATGGTGCAAAAATTGTATCATAGGTAGTTTTACTTTCTTTACAGGGGGTGATTGATGTCATCTACCCACCAAAGTTCAATTGTTTGATACCATAGGAATGGGTAGGGTTTCCTCTATCTATTGATACCAAAATTATGGAAATCGGTCCTTGAATGACGTCCTAATGGTGTTATAAAACATGACCGACCTGGAAATGTTGATTTTCATTGAAATCTAAAATCAGATTTTTTCAATAAAGAGGATCCCTACAATAATGGTCTGTAGACAATCAGTTAAAAGTGGGAGAAATGTGTTAATTTGCACATTGACTATGTAAAGATGACTAAAGTATCTCATAATGAAATTTTGTTCCTGGCGCCAGTTCTTCTGGGTAAAGTTAAAAATTTTTGATACCCCCTCGTATAACAACCTTTCTGGAAAAATTTGCGACCCAATAAAGGGTTTCCAACAGCTTGCAATACCACAATAGAAAATTTGTGCTAATCACTTTGTTTTAGGAAAAAGGAAAAAAAAACCATCAAAATTTGAATATATATATACATGTAAAAAAAAATGTGATCGCAGTGTGAACGTGAATGTGGGATCCGACCTTGGCAGTCCCATGATTTGGTTTGAGACTGCACGTTTTCATTGAATGCTTCAGAAAATAACAGAGTAAATAGAATGATCAAAGGGAGAATGTCTCAAAATTGTTTCTTCCGCATACAGATTTCCCCTCTAGTTGGAAAATGCACTTTGGTAAGTTTAACCCTGTCAAACATGCACTTGAGGGTTTTATGTCTATATCTCAAGTATAAAGATTGAGATAAGTAGAATCCCAGAGAGATTTCATGCTTGTTCAGATTGAAAACCAAACTTTACACGGCAATTTTCAAATTTACAAATACCTGCCAGAATAAAGCTTACAGGTACTTAAGCTTGCATGATGAAAAAAGTTGGTCGTTTTACTTCAAAACTGGGTGAATTCAAAAGGTTAATGTAAAAGCAAGTTTAGATATAAGAAAACAAAAATAAAACACATTTATCTTAAGATTAAAGTCTCTAAATCTTCTGAAAACATCTTCATATTCTAATTTGGTTAGTTGGTGGTGCGATCTTTAAAGTGTTTTAAGAAGCTTATTTCAAACCAACGTTATTGTAAAAGAAATTCAAATTGCTATTTTGCTTCCATCTATACTTTGGTCTGGTTCAACAGTTCATTTCATCGTCAAAGCTGCACAAAATTGACAGGATTTATTTTTCCAAAATAACTGGCGAAGATTGATTACTATTTGGATGTATGAGACGTATGACTTGATCAAAATAAATACAGTTTGTATTAAGAAGAGCTTTAAAGATTTACTCTAAGATAGGAAGACAAATCCGGACCTAAATTGTAAAGATTCTATTAGGGTGGGAAAGGGTGCAACTTATTCATGGTATTGCATATCTAGAATCACTGGAACAAATGCTTTCATCAAAACTGACAAAGTTCCTTGTAAAATGAGGGAATGTAAATTGGGGAAAATGATTACTGGTTTCAATTCAAATATCTAAAAAGATATTTTTTCACTCATTTTCAATGAAGGACAGCTTTGAAAACATATCATTAATTTAATATGTTTGGCATTAAAATATTATCTTTCTGACACTTTATAAGTGTCATATCAATGGTACCCTGACAAAACGTCCCATATTTGATTTCATACAATAGTTAACATAAATGGAAACAAGCAGCCAGGAAATATCACTTTTGGATTGTTTTTTTTTTTGGTATTTTGAGTGTAGAGTTCACTGTTGTTGTTCACTGAGGTGGATATTTATTCACTTTTGACCAAAAATTCATATTTCTCTTCACAGAAAGTTGAAAAAGCAGTACAAATAACTGAAATATGTTGCAAAATAAAGTTTTGAACCCATTCTCAAAATTTCATTTCATTTTGATTGAAATTTAGTTAATTTTAAGCCAATTTATTGGTATTTTTTGTAAATTAAGAATTGTGCAAAAACAATTATTGATTAGGCCAAAAAAAGAAACAAGTTTGTTTCTGGTAACCCGCGCGCGTTTCTGTTTAGTTACATATTTCCCGCATTGTACTTTTCAAGCATGTTACCAGAAACAAACTTGTTTTTTTATTTGGCCTTATATTTGATTATTGATTATGTTGTTTGATTTGTGCAGATTTTGGCTAAAAAATGATATAATAAAATGTTTAATACATCAATTGCTTCATCTGCATATCTAATTTTGGTAGTACACACCATCATATCCCTTCTACATCAAAAAATGAGTTTTTATGAATAGCGCCATCTATTTTGACACTTAAAAATAAAATGTCCCTATTACTATAGGGTTCAAACAACAGTGAGTTAAAGTTTGATTTGATAATTGGGTTATTGAATAATAGGACATTGAATTTAACAGACAAGTTTAAATTTCAGACAAAACAGGAATAAAAAATATTTCCAAAATTTGAAAAAAGTCTACAGAATCATTATGTGTACCAAAGTAATAGTGCAAACACATTTAGAATTCAGAAATCAGCATGATTTTTTAATGAGTTAAATCAACACTGTTTTACTTGGAGTATTGCATTGTGTGTCCCTCTCCTTTTATACTCCTTGCTATAGTTTCTTTAAATTGTTAATCTTGGACAATTATAACACACATTTCTCTTTTATTTTGAGTTTTCATCCCAAATAGAGCTCATATTAAAATATAATGGATTGAATTTGCCCTGGTATAAAGCTGAATCAAAGCAACAGTGTTATTTAGCTGCCAACTGGAATTCCAGGTTACCGGTAACCCTAAATTCAGAGACTGCTAATTTTGTCTCTGATTCCATCATTTCTTTGTTTTTGATAAAACAATCACAGTGGTTAGTTTGTATGGGCATGGGAAAAAGTGAAATTTTCAGAATCAGGAAGATGGGCAATCCCTGAAAGTAGGAGAATCAGGAGATCATGTATTTTTCTATTAAGATGGCTCTGCTTTTGAAAGTCCAGCAAGTAGCTGGGATGGCACAATGATGGCTTACTCACAATCGATAATATATTCTCTTCATGTTTTTTTTCCCTGGGAGTACAGATTGATTACTAGAATGTGCCGCAAACTTGGGTAGCAAAATCAGGCTGTCTGGTATGCCATTGGGTCCTTTTTCTTTGCAAAATGTTGTATTTTGATGGGTCTGTTTTTCAAAATTTTCTGGAAAATGGCGCAAATTTTGGATTATTTTTCTAAATTTCAAAAACAAAAAATCAGCCTAAATTTGTGCCAAATTAGCATAAATTTTTGCAGAAAATTTCAATTTTTGTATAAATTGACCTCAAAATTTGGTATATGGATGGGTCCCTTTTTCTTGAAAATTGGTATATTCGTGGGTGGTACTTCAAATTTCCCAGCGGCACACCCCTACCAAAACCAAATTTGAGTGGCCCCCAGGGTTTTTTCAACCTAGGGGGCTTGAAATCTTAACTTACATGCATCACTATTGCGTTTATATAAGCTGCGTACGACCTTGGCACTTCCAAACCTCCTGAATCTGGACTTGATCTGACCATAGAACCACTCACAGGCTTGTGCTTGGAGCTCTCTGAAATACAAGCAGACAAAAACAAAAAACATTGGTATTGTTAACAAAGAAAACTGCTATTGTTGAAAGCCATTTATTGCCTACCAGTAGTTGCAAATTTAATATTGTTAACAAAAGAAACTGCTATTGTTGAAAGCCATTTGTTGCCTACCAGTAGTTGCAAATTTAATATTGTTAACAAAAGAAACTGCTATTGTTGAAAGCCATTTGTTGCCTACCAGTAGTTGCAAATTCAATATTGCTAACAAAAGAAACTGCTATTGTTGAAAGCCATTTGTTGCCTACCAGTAGTTGCAAATTTAATATTGATAAC